>JAJJMC010033717.1:4988128-4995628 GCA_023531435.1 Papaver californicum | reverse complement strand
TTTGTACAATATAATAAAGCAGGGAAGAATTTCTCGAATAAGAAATCTCATTTGCAACATATGGATTGTTGATTGGATTGGTGGAAAGGTTTGTAATGTGATAATGGGATCGAAAAATTTGGGGAAAAAAATCGAAATGAATTCAGCAATCAGCGAGTAAAGATTTGTGTTAATTTTGGTCTACATTTGTCAAAGAATGTCTTCTATCCGGTACAAAGATTTTCCATAGCGGATTGACTCGCCTGGCTATTAGTTTAACAATCCAAAAGAGGCAAGGTAGAATCGTAGGCGATTTTTTTATGCTACTGCGCTGCTCTCGAGCATTTTCGAACAAGCAGCGGGAACAAAAAAACATGTTGTGATAATACTTGCAAAAACATTTGTCTAATGAAAAACCTGTTCAAATTTACTAGAGTAAATGTCGTTCATATTTCACAGTAGTTAGGTGTGATGCTGCTGATGATCGAGCAGTGCAAGCCAAAAAAAAATCAACCGTAGATACATCCCATATTCACGAGCCAGATGATGAAACCAAAAGCAGACGCATCCTAAAATGCTGCAATTGGTTGGACTGTAACTCTAGAGCCCGCAGTATACTAGGAAGGGTTTTACGAGAGATCGAGACCTTGTTGTTCGTCACAGAGCTTCGATCATGCCGATGACGAGGTCTGCAAAGAAATCGGCCACTCGCTTACTCTACGCTCTATGTTCAGACAACACTCTCATTTCTTCCCTCTCTTCTTCTTCCTCTCCATTTGCTTTTCTTGTTCTCGAGAATGGCGGCCAAAGCCGTAAATTTTCATCATCTAGTGCTTTGGCTAAATCAAAAGATCATAAAGAAGCTTGGTGGAACGAAACAATGGAAAAACTTAGAAATATTGGTATCTCAGCGCATATTGATTCAGGGAAAACAACTCTTACTGAAAGGGTATTATAATATACTGGTAAAATTCATGAGATTCATGAAGTTAGAGGTAGAGATGATGTTGGTGCTAAGATGGATTCTATGGATTTAGAAAGAGAAAAAGGAATTACTATTCAATCTGCTGCTACTTATTGTACCTGGAAAGATTATCAGGTACAAAATTGAAATTTACAGATTCCTACTCAGGTTTAACGTTGTAACAAATCAATTTGTGTGTAGTTGGTGTTTGATTTTGTAATTTCAGGTTAATATAATTGATACACCAGGTCACGTTGATTTCACGATTGAAGTTGAAAGAGCGTTGCGTGTTCTTGATGGTGCAATCCTTGTTCTTGTAGTGTTGGTGGTGTTCAGAGTCAGTCAATTACTGTGGACAGACAAATGAGAAGATATGAGGTACCAAGAGTTGCATTTATCAACAAACTTGATCGAATGGGAGCAGATCCATGGAAAGTCCTCAATCAGGTGAATCAAATGAACCTTGTATGATATTACTGATTATTGGGATAATTTGGAAATTTTTAGGTTTGGAAATGAAAGGCTGACTTTTTTCTTTTGTTATTATGCAAGGGCAAAGCTCCGTGATCACAGTGCTGCGGTTCAAGTTCCAATTGGTTTAGAAGATGATTTTCAGGGTCTTATTGATCTTGTGCAATTAAAAACTTACTTATTTCAGGGTTCTAGTGGGTTGGTTAACCCTCTCTGTCTGCTCAAGTCGAATGATATATTTTCTACTACAGTACAATGTTTTTTTTTGCTAAATTACTATCTCCTGTTTTATTGCCTTTAGTGAAAAAGTTACAATCACTGATGTTCCTGCTGATATGGAGGCTTTAGTTGCTGAAAAGCGTCGTGAACTAATTGAAACCGTGTCTGAAGTTGATGATCAGCTGGCTGAGGCTTTCCTCAATGACGAGCCTATATCTGCCGAGGAACTCGATGTGCGTAGTAATTCTGTCTTTTAATTCATATGCGTACCGAGATGCTCCTGGTAGATTTCTCTCTTCTGTTGTTGTTAGTCTGCAATTGATAGTAACACAAAAGAAAACAATTCTGTTGCTTTAACAATCTAACAATCAACAACAGACAGAGTTGGGACTAATGTATATCCAATTGTAGAGGGGTCCTTCTAATTCTTGGTCTTCTTACCTGGATTGTGTATAATCATCATTTTTTGCACAAAGAAAGTCTTAATATTTGAAACATAGCCGATAGGAATATCCGGCACGGATCTTGTTTGCATCTTTCGACTTAGTTATGGTTTATCTACATGCATGGCCCAGATATACCTATTTGTTTTGCTTTATGATGTGTGAATAACCATTTATAAAGTGAACCATCTCAAATGCGTAATTAAATTGTTAACTTTGGCCTTTTTAATACATTTTGTTTGACTTAAGTTAACCCACTTTCTATTGAGCAGGCAGCGATCCGCAGGGCTACAATAGCAAATAAATTTGTACCTGTATTTATGGGCAGTGCTTTTAAGAACAAGGTATTTATCTATTTCTTTTCCCCATTTCATGGATAAATAGCTCTAATGTTGTTCTATAATTTCATTGTGCTCTGCCATGTTTTTCCTGCGACTTCTTCTGTTTTTCTTTTCTTGTTTGCCTCAACCCTCACTGTATTACTGTTTGTTGATGGTAGGGTTCTCTGCCCAATATTCTTTTGCCGCAGATTGTTGGGTTACATTGGGATTTTTTATTTCTGGAATTTGTTATTACGATTTATGTGCTGCATATATAATTCATTTTGACCCGAAGAAAGGGAGGATAATCTTAGGCGTGAGGAAGTGTTCTCATTTATTATTTCATCTGTCTAAAGAGTGACATGTGTATATTTTACTTTCACAATACTGACAATCATTTTCTTAACCCCGTCTCGTCAGTTTTTGGTAAAGTTAATTTTGTCCAATTAGAGTGAATTGTAATTTGATTCCTTTTCTTTTTCATTTATTCACCCATTTAGTATCTAACTCCTGCTTCCTTGCTTTTTATTGATGGTGCAAATTGTATGTAATAAAAATTTGGGAGTAACATGCTTGTTCTTTTTTACTTATTTCTCTGACCTGCTGTTTTTGAAGCCTTTTCTCTTTCTCCGTTAATAGAATAAAGCGTTATGCATGTCTAGCAATTACTAGAGTAATGTGTATTGATCTTTGGATATAGGGAGTGCAACCTCTGTTGGATGGGGTGCTTAATTACTTACCGTGTCCAGTTGAAGTTGGAAACTACGCTCTTGACCAAACAAAAAGTGAAGAAAAGGTAATAAGAAATTATGGTTACATACCAGAGAGTTTTATGTTAACTTTATGTGCAAAAATGATTCAAATTCCTAAATATTCTCTTGGAATTACTGCTGTTAGGTTTTGTTATCTGGAACTCCAGCTGGATCTCTTGTAGCACTGGCATTCAAATTGGAAGAAGGGCGTTTTGGTCAACTAACCTATTTAAGGTGTGAATACTCTGATTGCTGCATTTAAGTTGATTTCTTTGCCTCCTCGCTCCTCCTTGAATTTCTTTTACCCAAACTACTACTTTTCCTTCTTTTTGAAGTTAGAATATGTCAAATGTACAATGACTCAATAATTGGATATGCTTATCATACCTTATTGCAGAATCTACCAGGGTATCATTCGAAAGGGTGATTTTATTCTTAACGTAAACACAGGCAAGAAGATAAAGGTATGCTTATGATCTTAAAACAAGAATATGATCCATGATTGTCGAATATTGGGATAGGAAGATAACACATCTTGAAATTTAACTCTTATATGGACCCCTATCAGCTTACTCACGTGTTATCTGCAAAAAACATGCAAAAGTGTTTATATTTCTTTGCTTTGACAAGAAAATGGCGTATTTGGTAGACATAGTCACAAATTTAAGTCGCTCAGCAGACTGTTATCTGACTTGTTCAACAAACTGGTGAGTGTCTTATAAATAAGGATGTGTGTTATTTGCGTGCTTAACAATATGTACTTACATATTCAAATACAATTCGGTAGTCTCTCTAATATGCTATATACATGTCCTACCTTACTCTCTATTCACTGTTTTTTCATGCACGCCTTTCTTAGGTTTATTGAGAGATCAACTCGTATGCATATATGTACGAGGTCCCTATCCTTTCCGAGTCTCTGTTATGCTTTTCTGTCTGAATAGTGAAAACTTCGGTGTGTCTGTATTGTCTCCATCATCATATCTGTGCAACCTGATGACAACATGTGCCCCAGATTGTGATGCATACCTGCCATCGTTATGTTCCAGTGAACCGTTGTACGTTTCAAAAAATTAAGGAAGTATGTAATATACATCAACTTTCTTTGATAGTTTGTTTTCAGTATAATAACTACTCTACTTTGTCCTGAGCATATTAGTTTTTCTCAATCTTTTGTTTCCATCTTTTTTACAGATTCCTCGCCTTGTCCGCATGCATTCTAATGAGATGGAGGTTAGTTTATGAGTTTCAATTATCCATTTTTTGATTAAATTCACAGAGCAGTCTATTGTATCAATTAGTATACTGATTCTCTAAATTTCAGCAGATGGAACAAATTGTCCTACTAATAATATAAGAAAAGAATAAAACTGAACAAATCCCAATCAGAAAGTGCAGATAAAAGTAAAATGATGTTAGTCTTAATCTGTGTTCCTGCTTTTATGATAGGATATTCAAGAGGCACATGCTGGGCAAATAGTTGCTGTGTTTGGTGTGGATTGTGCATCAGGTATGGCATGAATTCTGGACTCTGGAGGATAAAAGTTGTTAATTTCTAGAAAATAAGGTGCTGAGGAATTTTGAACTCACTAGAGAGGCATCTGCGTTCTTTCATTTCAAAATTTATATTTTTCTGCTACGCCCTGCGTTTCTTCTGTTCATTCTTTTTGTTGCTCTTTTCTATCAGGGGATACTTTCACCGATGGTTCTGTTAAATACACAATGACATCCATGAATGTTCCTGAACCTGTGATGTCTTTAGCACTTCAACCTGTTTCAAAAGATTCTGGAGGACAAGTAAATAAATAGTAACTGTAGTTTATTTGCAGTTTTATTATCATGCTAGCTTTTGGTTATAAATGGTATTTGATCATTTCTTATCTTCTAATTTTCTCAACGTGCAGTTTTCAAAAGCTTTGAACCGCTTCCAAAGAGAGGATCCAACTTTTCGTGTTGGCTTGGATGCTGAGAGTGGTCAGGTGTGACTTCGTTTTCATTTTTCTAAGGATACATCATAATAATAACACATGTGGTGCTTCAAGAACAGACAATCATATCTGGGATGGGAGAGCTGCACTTGGAAGTTTACGTGGAGCGCATTCGCAGGGAGTATAAGGTGCTTACCATGCTGTATTAGAATAGTACTCAACTTGCTGAGAATTATTTTTGCTCAGTTGAAAGTTCAGCTGTTTATTTGACGACTCCGTTTCTTTTTCTTCGCCTATCCATTAGGTTGATGCTACTGTTGGTAAGCCTCGCGTTAATTTTAGAGAGACGGTTACCAAGCGTGCTGATTTTGACTATCTACATAAAAAGCAGTCTGGTGGACAGGGTCAGTATGGAAGGGTTTGCGGGTATGTATTAAGTAATTTAATGCTGAGTTCCCCCCTTAAGATTACCCTGCAAAAGATATCCAGGTCTAAATAATATGCAGTAAAAAATTTGTTCGAGGGGCGTGCATTTGTTATCTACATATGGTTGACTTGCCTAGTTACCAACACTGGATTGTGTACTTTCCTGTGTGGCTGTGTGCTTGTTTATCATATATTTGTTCCAACTAGAAGATACAATTATTATGATAATCTGACTTGTAGCTAAGTTCAGTATTCTTATCTCGACCTTCTATTTTACGGTTATTTCTTCTTTTTTACTTTTAACAGGTATATCGAACCTCTTGAACAGGGTTCAACCACTAAGTTTGAGTTTGAGAACATGATTATAGGGCAAGTCATCCCATCAAATTTTATTCCAGCAATTGAGAAGGGTTTTAAAGAAGCCGCCAACTCGTGAGTATATGGTTTTATGGCAGAGTTTGTTTGTAGATTTGGTATTCCTTGTGGGTTCTCTAATGCCTTATCATTGGTTTGTCGTAGGGGTTCACTTATTGGATTTCCAGTTGAGAATGTTCGTGTGGGTTTGACGGATGGTGCTGCTCATGCTGTGGATTCAAGTGAACTTGCATTTAAGCTGGCATCAATCTATGCATTTAGACAGGTCCCTTTTGATATTTTTTTCCTTTCGGCTTCGGGACTATCTTACTTATTTTTATTTTAACATTGCTTCTTAATATATGAACAGTGCTATACAGCAGCAAAGCCTGTCATATTGGAACCCTTGATGCTTGTAGAGCTGAAAGCGCCAACAGAATTCCAGGGTACTGTTACTGGTGATTTAAACAAGTGAGTACTATAATTGGTTTTTTTTATCACTGTTCTGCTTTATTATTTTATTTAAATTTTTATTTGTTTAATGGAGACCGGAACTCAGAGATTACTCTCCATCATATGTAGGAGAAAAGGTGTGATCGTCGGAAATGACCAAGATGGAGATGATGCTGTACTTACAGCTTATGTATGTATTGACTTCCATCCCCTGCTACTCTATATCTGGACAATGTTTTGCATATGTTTAGCACTTCAGGAGAGTTTTATATATGATTCAGAGTTTGGTTTGAAGGTATGCGTGATAGATTTACTGAGACCATAATTTGAAAACAGACCTTCCTACAACATTTTATCTCATTTTGCAATTTGCAGAGGTGCTTCTCTTTGTTCTTGTATGACCCAGCAGTTGATGTTCTTGTTAGAGTAGTCACTAGTAAATCATTACGTCTTCAGAACAAATGGCAACAGAATAGATTGTTGTTTGATCAACCGGTTTTATGTAATAACACTATACAACAAGTTCATACTGGATAGGGACACAGATTATTGAAAAGAGATCATTCTTTCAACCTTGGAAAATTTGCCATTAACTTTCTTGCTTGCTTGTTCTGTTTTGGTATTTAACAATGATGATACCAGTGACCTGAGTTCGAAACTCGTCAGCACCAAATTCTTTATCGATCAAAAAAGAAAGAAAAAAAAAAGATTTGTTCATTGTGAAAACATACACATTTCTTGTCTGCTTAGTACTTAAAAAAGAAAGGAGGCTTGCTTCTGGTTAGCATTTGCATCAGTGCAAAATTTAGTTGAGCATCATGTCATTATTGAGGTATTTATTTTTTTCTTGCAGGTCCCTCTAACCAACATGTTTGGATACTCCACCTCTCTGCGGTCTATGACACAGGTTAGCAAGCATTCCATCGTTGCACCTTTCTTAATCTTGCTATTGTTTTTATTATTATCTTTTTTTTTAAAATAAATCTCAAGAGCTTAAATAGTTAATATTTTTCACCACTAAATAATTCTCTCTTATTAGGATTGAAAATTAAAGAACATATTGAAAGTGTGATTCTATTTTGTTTTCCCTTTTTTGATATTAAACATATTATTAGTTTTAAATATTTACGCCATTGGGATTTATGTTGTGATTGTGCAGGGCAAAGGTGAATTCACAATGGAATACAAAGA
>JAJJMC010033717.1:4939827-4988118 GCA_023531435.1 Papaver californicum | reverse complement strand
GTTGTGATTGTGCAGGGCAAAGGTGAATTCACAATGGAATACAAAGAGCATTCACCAGTTTCTCAAGATGTGCAGTTGCAATTGGTTAATGCTTTCAAAGGCACCGAAGCTCCAGCGTAGTCTAGAGTAGATCGAGCTGTGCCGAAAATAGCAAAAGTAATATTCATTCGTTCACGTCCCGAAAATAGCAAAAGTAAGATTCATTCGTTCACGTTAGTGTTTTTACGTTTCCATTTTCCTCTTCAATTTTGTGATATTTGTCAAAGTAAAAATCAGCTGTCATCAAATAATAAAGATACTCAAACAACATATTATAATTATAATCATCATTGTTGTGGATAAATTTTAATTTAAGCAAATAAACGGGTCCTGATTAGCCCTCCTTTTTCTTTTCTTTTCAAAATCCATCTAGCCCGTAATGCGACAGTGGATTACTTGCTGGAGTTTGATCTAAATTATTTATTTATCTTTCCTTTTGTTTTTTCAAAAAAAAGAAAAGGAAAAGAAAAACAATATGAAAAACGAAGAACGCAATCTGTGACTCAGAGATTACATAGTTACAGATGTGACTCAAAATCTAGCCGCTAAGAGCGTCCACAGTCACGCAGCTAAAAGCTAAATATCCATAAAAAGATTTGAGTAGCGGAAAAGGTTGAATAGCGGGCGTATGTAAAAGAGTAAAAAGCTAGAAAAGCTATACTAGGTAGCTAAATCTGGCTACCGCGCTCTTAATAAAAGCGTTTGAGAAGCAGTTATTAATAGGGCTATACTCATCCGACCCAACCCACTCACCCGACCCTTTACCCGTCACTTTTAACCCGACCCGTACCCGGTCCCGCTAGTAAGGGTGCGGGTGACACCTTCTCTCACCCGACCCACCCGCCCAACCCATCCAAAAAAACCTTATTCTCTCTTCCTCCCTTTCTCATATCAGTGATATCACAATTCACAGCCGCTACCCCCTTCTATCTCTCTCTCTCTCAAATCAAACGAAGGTTCTCATTTGATTAGGGTTTTGATTCTTTATTATGAATCTGAAACTATGATTTGTAATCATACTGTGTTACTGAATCTGTGTTTTGTTTTGTTTGATTAAAGGAGTAAGTAGGTGGTTGAAGATAACAGAGATTGAAATGGTGGAGAAGACTAAAATCAGGAAAGAAGAGATTGTTGTTACTAGAGAGTACACAATCAATCTCTACAAACGTCTTCATGGAGTGTAAGCAAATCTTTTTAATTCTGAAACTCCTTTTTGATTTCTGTTAATACCATTTGGGGATTCTGTTAGGGTTTTAAGGTTTAATTCATATTGTATATGCTTGCCGTTTTAATATGCCGTTTGCTGATCTGCTAAGTGCTGTTTTCAGGGTCATGTGGAACTGTATATCATGGTATGTGGTGTGGTTCGATAAGTTTGTATTTCTTTAATAAAAACTTAATCTGCAGGAGGAATATTTAGGCCTAAAAATTGTGGAACATAGTGCACAAATTAGAAACCTAAGAAGCACGATCACCTTTTTGCAGGTTGTTGCTCTGAAGGTATTTTTTCAGTTCGAGTATTCAGATGACCTGCTACACTCTTTCAGACAAGAAGTAATTCCTCAACTCAAACTCATTGTCCTCTATAGACATGCATATGCATCGTTCTAAGCGTATTTTTTTGCAGGTGTTGCTTATGAAGAAGCTCCGTCATCCACATGTGTTACTCTTTATGGGGGCAGTAACTTCGCCTGAGCAGCTTTCCATTGTCACAGAATTCCTGCCACGGTTTGTTCGTTTCTTTATCTTGTAATAAACACTTCATAATCTATTGTGAAGCACTCTAGATCTTGTTTTCCTTATATTAATCTGTATCACAGTGTCTGCTATATTGAAGATGATTAATTCTTATTCTTAATTCATTTTGAATATCACTTGCTTCATATCATTCTACTAACCGGGTCTAGAATATTCGTTATGTAGTGGAAGTTTGTTTCAGTTGCTTCAACGCAGCACTTGTAAATAGATTGGAGGCGGCGTGTACTCATGGCTTTAGACATTGTACGAACTCCCTTAATAAGGCGCAAATTGAAATGTTAGCTACGAGTAGTTTATGAGTATTAGACTATGTCTTTTGAACTACTTACTCTTGTGTAATCAGTATTAAATTGCTCGCAATTTTATTTTATTTTCTTTTAGTCCTCTTAAAGCATCACTTTCATATATATACGCTCTTGTTCATTGTCTCTAATATTGTATCATTCTTTTCGCCAACTTTCAAATAGGCACGAGGTATAAATTATCTTCATAATTGTAACCCACCAATTGTCCATTGTGACTTAAAGTCATCAAATCTGTTGGCTGATAAAAATTGGACTGTAAAGGTATGTGTTCGCTAACTTTATAAGTTATGATTCTCTTGTTCAATTTTCTTTTATCTTATGAAAATGCATGTACGATATGATATCATGTATTACTCTAATTTGGTTTCCTTTTTAGGTTGGTGATTTCGGTCTTTCAAGCTTTGGGGTAGTATTGTGGGAGCTTGCTACAGAAAATATCCCTTGGGATACCCTCACCTCATTCCAGGTATTCATTAAACTGATTCGAAAATTTGGTTACACTTTTCATTTCTGCATAAAAAAGATCGCGGCATTGTATGACACATGAAGAACATATACAGTCTTAGTGAATGATCAATTGTGCAGGTGATTGGAGCAGAGCTTTGAACACCTCTTTTAGATTTCTTCACCCTACCCCGTATAGTGGCTTATCTTTTGGTTACTGCAGGTATTGGTTACATGCATTGGAAAACATCAAACTGTTATTGCGGACTAGGGCTTAGTGACTGCATGACCAGCGACTTATGCAAGAATGTAGGAAGACCTTTTGCCAAATATTATTTTGCTTCTAATTACATGGACGAAGCTTCTTGCCAGCCTAAAGATATGATTCGTAGAATGAGTTATCCTTACTTGCGAAGATGTGCTTTACTCTGGAAGTTGTTGAACTCTAACCTTGTAATTCACTGTTAGTATTCTTAATAATATTTGACGCATGTGTTTGACAGTGATATCTAACCTGTTATGATAGAGAACCACAATCTTGCTGCAAAGAGAAATGATGATGAAGATGCTAAGGAAGAGCTTTACTCTCTTGTCACAGTTAAAAAAATTCGGATCTTATGGTTAAATTTTTTTGTATTAAATCTGGGCGGGTGACCTGCACCCACCCGCATCCGACCCGCCGAAATAGAGGGTCAGATCCTACCCGACCTGTCCTACGGCGGGTTGGGTGCGGGTGAATACTTCAGTCACCCGCCAACTGGCGGGTCGGGTGCGGGTGGGGCCAAACCCGACCCACCCGACCCGATGTGCAGCCCTAGTTATTAATAGTGTCTGGCTTGGGTCCTAAGGCTATGAAGCAATTATTAATAGCCCCTGATACTGGACGTCGATATTAATTGCGTTTGAATTTAGTTTTGGGGAATTTACAAGGGGTAGTCAAATGAGATTTATATAGATTTTCATAGACTTTTATTTTTAGTGACTCTTGGAGACTCTCTAGAAGTATAGAGATTTCCAGTGATTTTAAAAGAGAATTGTAGAGAGTCTCTGGGACTTGTAGATATAAATTTTAATGGATTTCTAAAGAGTCTCTGTGATTTGTAGAGACTTTATGAGATTTTTAAAATAGAAATAAAAAGGAATATTTTGCAAATATTTTTTCAAAAATTTAAAGGAATATTTTACAAATATTAAAAAGAATATAATATATACAACAATAAATTGTACAGTCTAGGAAAATTAGCCCCAGTCCGTTGTACACCCACAATGTAAGTAAATTAAAGGAACCGATTACTTGGTTGTACTTGTGCCCTAGACAGATACCGAGACCTTTTACAAGAGTGTTGATAACTGGGAGATAACCCCGAACCCTCAGGTGTTCAGCAATGTCCTTCTCATCCACGTTACAAATAATTTTATCTTTATCACTTTCACGTATATACACAAGCATATATGCATTTGAATATTTTGTAAATTTGAATGGTGTATTGTTGAACCCTGGATTTGTCTGAGGCAACTGCAAGGCAAAGTGCAAAGAGAAGAAAGTACCAGTTAGGATGAAACTTCAAAGTAAATAATCATATTTGACAATGAAAATTATAAATATGACAATAACTTAATTTTCTTTTTGATGCAATATAATAAATACCACTGATGTAGCAATAACAGGAAAACAATAAATCAGAGCACTTGATTGCTGAATATCACCTCCTCCTCCCCACCGTATTGCTCCTCTAATGCCCGCTTGATATCTTCCTTTGTTACCCGCTCATCATCGAATTTGAACCTGATAAGAACAAGTTCTTTAACTACCATGCCAAACACTGATCTAGACAACTTTGGCAGGATAATTCTTCTTCTGAATGTGTAATATACATACCATTGCTCTGACAGTGTTGGTCTTATAAAAGCATAGTAGTGTCCACCATGTACCCCACCACTGTGAACCAAAACACTACAACAATGGAAACATGAGTAAGATGCTAATAAAAAGATGCACTAATATTGCATGACCTCAAATGAGCACAAGTATTAAAAAAAAAAAAAAGACTAATCTTAATGTTGGCAATTATACAGCAATGCTTCTTACAAATGCTAACATATTACCAAAGGAAAGCATTCCCATCCATCTGCCACACACTACTATTCATGTATGACAGTTTTTCAAAAGCTCTTACCAATCAGTTGAATACAATATAACTACAGTTCAAAACATAGGTTCCCACTCAGATTTTTATATCTCGACAATAGTTTCTTTTAACCATGATGAGAGTAAGCTTTAAAAGCCGGACAAAGCAAACTGTTAATGATCTGTACAACAGCCTCGCCTAATTAACATTCACATTGCAATATATGATCGATAAACTAGAACAAGATCTATGCTTCAAGATTCAAAACTTCTTTTGCATAAAATCCAACTCCCAGGTTTATGACGTCGATTCTCACTCAGGATATAACAAAACCAAGAACTAGCCTAAAGAACCAACTGCTAGCAACTCAGAAATCTCAGAACTCATGCACTAAAAAAAGTTCATCAAAATTTAAGCAGAACCAAGATACTCAATGGTTGCAACAACTTTGAAACAATTAGCGAGTTCATACCCATGAAGTGTGTATAGATTGCGAACTCTTCTATCAGCATCTGGTGATAAGTATTTGTCGTCCTCCCTGTCAAGATCAAGTTACAGGGGGAATTCATATCGATCATTTATCTGTAGAGGATAGTACCAGTAATTACTTGTTAATTTACAACGAAAATACCACTTTGAAAAAAGAACTTTAAAAAATAATAAAAGAAAAGACGCCTAGATATGTATAGTACAAGAGCACTCTTCATACAACACATAATTGTAAATTGGTGTTGTGTATCTACAAAATGCAGAAGTGTTAAAGTTAGCATTAGATTACAAGAGCACTCTTCATGCAACACATAATTGGAAAGAGACCAACCTTGCAAAATAAACATATAGTTCTGCTAACAATGTTCAAGTGTTTACGTCTGCTAAGCAGAAATTTCTTATCAGAATTATAGATCATGTTTGATAATTTCCAACGGGTGTTACAGTGACAAAAACCCATCAACTACCATAAAGCTAGCCAGAGGAATGAAGAAGAAGAAAGAAGACCTTTGCTACTAACCATCCGATAAGGCTGAGGAATGAGGACCTTTGGATTATATCCATTTATCCAAATTTTCAAGTCTCTCAAAATATCACATATAAGGGAGAGATTTCACTCATGCCTACTTTCATCCAAAAAGTCTCCCAAAATCCCAATAAGTAACAATTCCATGATTTTGAAGTCTTAATCCAATAACAAGAGTGTTTGAGTGACTCTTAACAAATCTTAATCCAATAAAAGAGAGTTTGGGAGAATTTAAAAGACTTGGAAAAAGTCTCTATCCAATAACAGGAGAGTTTAGGAACTCTCTGGAAATCTCAATTGAATAACAACAGATTTGAGAATTCTCTATGAGTCATTATAAATCCCAATTGACTACCTCCCTATAGCTTTGGCTCTCACCAGTGTGGAATTCTTGCGAAAGCTATAGCTAAAAGCTAAATATCCTGGCGTTTTTGAGGGCGACCAAAAACTAATTTGGGGCGACTAATAAAACAAAATAAGGTCATTTTGAAGTAATCTCAATACATCCTTTATCCATATATTTTCTATAATGACTAATCTACCCTTGCTTAATTAGTGTTAATTTTGATTAATTAGTTAATTAAGTTGGTTTAAATTAGTGTTAGATGATGAATTTGAGTTTTAGTTTTAGAATAGAAATAGAGAGTGTGTTAGAGAGGAAGAAGAAGAAGAAGAAGAAGAAGAAGAAGAAGAAGAAGAAGAAGAATTTTTGGGAAATCAGATTTTACCTAAATGCAATCACAAACATGGATGAGTATGAGGAAGAAGGTGAGATTGAACATGAAGAACATAATATTGAAGGTTCAAATATGTTTACATACGACGATTTGGGTTATTTGCTGGATGATCCAAATTTTGGTGTGGAAGAAAACCTAGACGATGAATCACATCAAAATGAAGATAATAATGCATCAAACAATCAAGTATTGTGTTAAGAATCTCAAAACCCAATTTGTTTGTATGTGATCGGCAACAAAGAAAATTCATTTTTACATGCATTTAATGCCATGGACGTCCCATAATCGGTAGTCTCGTGAAGATTACTTACTACCGATTATACAAAATCCCCAAATTGATTTTTTTTTAAATTTCTTTTTGCATAATCGGTAGCTTAGGAAAAACTTATTGACTACCGATTATGTTAGTCGCCCCAAATTGATTTTTTTTGAATTTCTGTTTGCATAATCGGTAGTTTAGGAGAACTTATTATCTACCGATTATGTTAGTCGCCCCAAAACTGAATTTCTCCAAACCTACAAATTTTTTATTTTGCAAACTTTATAATCGGTAGTTAATGGCATATAGTTACGTACCGATTGTACTATAATCGGTAGTGGTGTAACACACTAAACCTCCGATTATATGTGTACAGGACTTGACTTGATTTCTTCTTATAATCAGTAGTTTGTTATCTACCGATTGTTGATAATCGGTAGCACGAGAATATTATTAACTACCGATTTTTGGTAATCGGTAGTAAGTGAAGGTAATTAACTACCGATTATCATTATCTAACTCATTACTATTTTACGTAGATTATTGAATGGGTTAATCCTGTTTCATACGAGGGTCCTGATACTTCCCTACACTATGCAAATAATTTGGTATGCTACCTACTCACTCTTAACTTGTTCTAAGAATGTATAAGACATGGTTAGGCTTATGATATTTGTTTTGTTATATGCGCATTAAGTCACTTGGAAGTAAGGCGGAGGCAAAGGAATGGCTTCTCAACAAGGCAAAAGAGAAGATGTGCATTGTAGTTCAGAACAATTGCGTGAAAGTTGATCGATTTGAAATGATTTGTGAGAGAACTGGCGAGCGAAAGAGTCATATGAGAAAGAATTATAAATATGTAAAGAAGACGGAGAGGATATACCGAGGTAATTCAAAGAAGATTGGATGCCCATTTAAGATTATCTTCCATAAGCCCGAAGGTAAGAAAGGAAAAATATGGAAAATGTTGAGAGTTGCTAATGGTCGTCACAACCACGAAGATCCGGAAAATCTTGTTGGGCACGTAATGGTTGCCAAGTTAAAACCAAAGGAAATGGAGACGGTGAAGTCTATGAGGACCGTAATGAAAGCGAGTGCAATCCTATCTAAGATAAAGGAGGATGACCCTAACAACTTGTCTTCGTTGTCTATAATTTATTCGACGCTAGCAACGATCAGAAGGACGGAACGGGATGGTCGAATGGTTATGCAACAATCAGAGTGGTTAGACGAGAAACACAATTACACGTTGATAAAAGAATAAATGGATGGTAAGGTGATTCATATTTTCTTGGAACATCCGAAGATGATCCAATTGGCTCAATGCTTTCATCAAATTTTGTTGATAAATGCTACTTACAAGACTAACAGGTACAACATGCCGTTGTTGAACATCGCTTGCCACACTTCGGACAAATGTACATTTACGGTGGATTGGGCTTTAATGGATGTTGAGAACGATGTGAGTTTCATTTGGATGTTGCAAACATTAAGGTCGATTTATAATGGCGATCATTTTCCAAGGGTTATTGTAACGGATAACGATACAGCCTTGATGAATGCAATAAAGGTAGTGTTTCGGAATCCCAAAATTTGCTTTGTACGTGGCACATTCAATTAAACATCAAATCCAATTGCAGACATCATATCCAAGCTAAAAACGAAACAAAGGTACCAAGAGGTCAAAGGAAGAGGATGAACGTATTAGTAAACTAACCGTGGAAGAACGAGAAGACGAGAAAAGGTTGGACGATGAAAAGTGGGTTGAGGATGGAATAAAGTGGTCTTTATTTCTAAAAGCATGGGATAAGATAGTTTGGTCGATGACGGAGGAAGTTTATGAATAGAACTTGAAGAACTTTGAAGATGAATGGGGCAAGAACTATCCCAAACTAGTTAAGTATTGCAAATCACAATGGTTGGGACCGCATAAGGATAAGTTTGTGTTTGCATGGACATATGAATATCAGAACTTCAAGAACGAGGCAACAAGCATTGCAGAGGGGTCCCATGGACGATTAAAGAAAATACTAGTCGGTAGCCAAAATGGGGTCGTGTCGGTCCAAGAAGCAATCCATGAGTTCACCGATCGTGACCTCACTAAGATTTATGGTTCAATGGAAAAAAGTCGGCATAGATTCCCTTTGGCACATTTAAAACATAAAGATCTTCTAAGGGGTATAGTTTACAAAGTTTCTTGGTGGACAATAAATTTCATGAAAAAACAATTGGAGTTGTACAGAGATCACGATGATGAGACTACTGTTTGCAACTGCAAGACGATGATAGGTATTGGACTCCCGTGTCGTCACATGCTTGGAAGGTATATTGAAGTGATTGACATTAATGATATTCGTCCCTTTTGGAAGCAATTAACTTTCACTCCAAGCACCCCAGCGGTTGATGGTGCATCGTTCGTGGAGACGAAAATATTTGCACGAATACTCGAGCGTTACTCTACGTCAAATGGGGCACAAAAACAAATATTGATGCACTATTTAGAGGAAGCCCTTCACCCCTGTCAAAAGGTTGTTCAGGAACCAATGAAAGGAAAGGCGATGGGTAGGCCGAATACCGAAAAGCCGAGGTCAATTCAAAGAAAAGAGTAGAAGGAATGGTTATCTAGTCATCGTGACCTTTCTAGGCATGAACATACTGAAGCTGAGTATGAAGATTTGCGGGCTCCAACGAAAAGGGGTTTTCCAAGGAAGGATCAATGTTGACCAAACCACGACAAGTCAAAGCTAAGATCTTTACGAATCCTTCCCAACTAAGTCAAACCCAACCTATACACGATGAATATTTGGAACAACTCCCTCTACTCATTATACGATTTGTTTTGTCCACCAACGATGTCGATGGGGATGGAAATTGTGGTTTCCACGTTTCTTTGAAACAAATATGAGACTTTAGTGAGGCGGTTACCGAGAATATCACCCAATGACAATATTTAAGAAATAAGATGGCCGCACAATTATTGGAGGATAAAATTTTTTATATTGAAATGCTGAGACAAGGAGATAGACATGGCATAGAACAAGAGTTCAAAGAGTTATCTACTCGTGTAAAATGCCGAAACGGATTAGAGACAATCGGATCCAGGTATTGGATGTTAATGCCGATATGTGAGTATCTTTTAGCGGATGTATTGAACTGCGTGGTACATTTTTTCTGTCCCCCTTCATCAGGATTTAGTGTCACATTTACACCCACAAGGACGGTGTGTGATGAGTCGGTCAAGGATAGACGAATCATTATGGCTTTTGTTAATGGCAATCATTTTATCGGTTTAAGTTTAACGGATGGTTGTCCATTACCTCCATTGAGTAGGTGGTCGGATTACTTCCCAACTAACCATTGTAAGGAGTGGTTAAAGCAATACGAGTCCAACATGAAGCGTTGGGATCATTTAACAAGCTCAGTAAAGGACGTAACTAGGATGGTGAATAGTTGATTTTGAATATATATTTTGAACATAAATGTATACACATGTAATGTTTTGTGATCGTTAACAAAAAAATATTTATTTTTTGCATGCATTTAATTCCATGGACGTATCATAATCGGTAGATAATGGAGTAATATATCAACCGATTCCACCGTAATCGGTAGTTTAAATTTTTCTAAACTACCGATTATAAAAGTTACCCCAAATTGCAACATATTGAACACTCATAATCGGTAGTTTAAATTTTTCTAAACTACCGATTATAAAAGTTGCCCCAAATTTCAACATACTGAACACTCATAATCGGTAGTTTAAATTTTTTTTAAACTACCGATTATGAAAGTAGCCCCAAATTGGAAATCGCAAAATTTTTCAAATTTGCAACATACTGAACTTTAAACTACCGATTATGAAAGTAGTCCCAAATTGGAAATCACAATTTTTTTCAAATTTCCAACATTCTGAACACTCATAATCGGTAGTTTATTTTTTTTTAAACTACCGATTATGAAAGTAGCCCAAATTGGAAATCGCAAATTTTTTCAAATTTCCAACATTCTAAACACTCATAATCGAGGTAGTTTAATTTTTTTTTTAAACTACCGATTATGAAAGTAGCCCTAAATTGGAAATCACAAAATTTTTCAAATTGCCAACATTCTGAACACTCATAATCGGTAGTTCAATTTTTTTTAAACTACCGAATGTGAAAGTAGCCCCAAATTGGATATCGTAAAAATTTTCAAATTTCCAACATTCTGAACACTCATAATCGGTAGTTTAATTTTTTTTTAAACTACCGATTGTGAAAGTAGCCCCAAATTGGAAATCGCAAAAAATTTCAAATTTCCAACATGATGAACATGCATAATCGGTAGTTTAATTTTTTTTAAACTACCGATTATGATAGTTGCACCAAATTGGAAATATCAATTTTTTTGAAAATTCTGAACATGTATAATCGGTAGTTTAATTTTTTTTTTAACTACCGATTATGATAGTTGCACCAAGTTAGTGAAAAGGTATTTAAATATTTTTACATACCACTAGGTTATCCTATAGTCACATCTATGGATAGGTTTTAAAAAGTCGCCCCTAAATAATTTTTGGTCGCCCTAAAAAATACCAGGCTAAATATGGCTTAACTTTTTTTTAGCATTTTTAGTTTCATGACCATTAATAGTACCGTACGATGAGATAACAAAACTATCAAACTTAATAATTTATAATCAAATCCTCAGTCCTGCTAGTTCGATTATCATGGCAAAGAGAACCGCCCAGCTACTTCTTGGCCGAACGAACAAGTCTTGTGTGCTGGGTAAGTGTTCTAGGTGAAGCTAACATCATAGCTGTGATCCAGCCCATCAAAAATGCAGAAGAACGTATAATCTTTTAGAAAATCAATTCATAGGCTTCCCTGTATTAGATAACTTTTCGCCAGCGGCCAAGAGTTGGCCGCTTAATAGCCCTCTGGTTGCCAAAAATTGCTATCTTACACAAATGAAGGTTGGAAGTACATAATCATCAATATACACGTGACATCATCTTAAACCAGGAGGATTAGTATACAACACATACACGATACATTAGATCAAAACTATAATTATTTTATCCCATCTCGAGACATATTCAAATGAATGGCTAGGAATGGTCCTCACTGACATATATTGGATTGACCCAAAGGCAGCTATCTGGCGTGGGATAAGGTTACCTACCCAGCATTAAATGCGAGGAACTTAGTACTGGTAGCAAACACTAAATAGATCAACGAAGAGGTAGATACGCAACACTTGATTCACTCGCACCCGAAAAACAACAAAGAATACATGGAGGGCATTAGATAGATCAACGAAGAGGTGGATACACGGTCGTTAATGTATCCGCACAATGCAAGGCCAACGTGAAGACTACTCGTACCATCTTCTTTGGTGGAAAGTGCAAGACAACTAAGTAAGATGTGACCCACATTTAACTTTATAAAACCCAGCTCCACAAATGGATAAAGGGTTGGAAAAACTAAATAGAAAAGATAGGAAATAGAGGGAGAGAGTAATAAGCCTCTGTAATCTATCTTCCCCTTTTTGCTAAAGTCACTCGACTTTTTTAGCTTCATTGTAATACTTTTATGATCATAATGAAAATCCCAACTCAATACCCTCGTGGAGTAGACATAGCCGAACTACGTAAAACTGTGTGTCTATTATGTTTATGCTTTTACATTTTACGCACTATATTCTCTTCGTTTCATAAGCATCACGCATTACGTACACTGATTGTGACCATCAATGTAGTTAATATCGGTCGTACCGGCCGATAATATTAGAATTTATCGTATATCGGTCTTTAACCTAGACGATATATAAAATATCGACGATACATGAATATTCCGATTATATCGGCCGTATCGGACTGGTATATCAGTCGTCGTATCAGACCGATAATATCGATAAGGATACAAATGTATTCATTAACAATGTTTTTTTTTTATATTTTTGTTTATATTTTTCTCTTCCCATACAAATTCTATGTTTAAGATGTTAGGTTATCAAGTAAAACTAGTTTAATTGAGTATTTATATTATAAATGACTTCCATTAAACTTTGAGTAACATAATGCACATCTACCTATAAATTATAAAATTAAAGAGTTAATTGTGTATCGCCGATAAAATCCGTTATAATAATTTATCTAGGTGTATCACACCTCGCCGATACGATACCGATACACGATATTAACTACTTTGGTGATCACTAGATCTATAACGTGATCTATTGTATTCATAGTTTGGCGCTAGAAACAGGGACTCTTGTCTCGGTAAATGATTTGTTAACCTTGTTTTCTCCCCTTCTTTTCCACTGTTTTTCCATTTTCAAAAAAAAAAAAAGTATTTTGGAAGGGGAGGGTTATATAAGTACAGATCTGACCAGATCTAAAACATATTTTGCTTTATGGTATTGTACCGGCTTCAGATCGTGTTAAGTTTTTTGAGTCTTTAATCTCAAAAGGCATGCGTAAAACTCAGATCATATCGTGTACACGCTTTAAGAAAACATGCATGTCATCAAGATTCATTCTATAAAAGCGTTTTTATAAACTTATTATGATAGAATTTCAAAATATTTCAAAATGCCGAATATAGTGTTTTCACTTTGTATTCAACTCGAACCCTTTTCTTCCATGCAACACAAACTCCCATTCGACTTGAATATTCCTCTATCATGGGAATGCTTTTGGAGAGGAGTAAATTACAAAACAATTGTGTGAGACAAGCGGTTTCTTATCCTCTTAACCACATTTTGACAAGACTCACCTGCGTAACATCCCTATTTAAGTAACATTCCTATTAAACAATTGAGGGTATTGACCCGTATCCAACTGGAGAAGATCAATCCCGCAACAAAAGGAAAGGCGCTGTAGAATATATCAATGCGTCAACATGAGCAGTGACAATGGAAGCAACAACGGTTATAACAACAATCGTACATGCAGAGGCTATCAAAGAAGCAACAGCAGCAACAGAAGCCGCAAAGACGAAAGAAAATTCTGCAGAATCATAGGGATCACAACCGCCATACGGAATTCCTATAACAAGGCCAAAACCATATCACGCCTTTTCCCTTGTAGATAGTGCCGAGGGGAATACCAGGACGATTACCAGGGTCAAGAGTACTACGTGAGGTCCACGAGCAACACATACAACAACAAGACCCGATCCATCCACAAATACATACCGTAAATGAAGGTATGTATAGGGTAGAACGTCTGGAAAATGGCACACCTCACAATGGGTCAAATCTATCAGTTCAACTAGCAGTGGAGCTTGACGAGATACACAACAACCAAATGATCTATGCAGACGTGGTCTCGCTTCTTGTGCAAGAGAATCAACAATTGGAAAAGAAATTGACGCATGAAGCGGAGAGGTCCCTTTCAGGGCTCTGAGGGAGGAAGTCAATTCGAAGGCCCATAGGTGAATAGACCGCATGACGGTGCTAGACAACATGAGAAACAAAGATCCCAGTCGAGAACCAAAGAGAGAACACTCAACTAACATAAGAGATCCAGACTACGTGCCAGAAAGCTCAGACTATTATGCCGGCGATCCTAGAGGATCGAACAACTCAAGCAAGTGGGACCGATACTTTGAGGATATAAAGACGACACAGGGAGAAATCAAGTTGTTAACGACAAAGCAAGAGGAGGCATACTAGAAGAGGTCATGAAAGAAGAAAACACCACCCGTTGACAACGCACCTAACACTCGCACCGATCCCACCAAAGTTCCCGCTTCTTACCTTTGACTTCTGCGATGGGTCCAAGGATCCCACAACAAACTTGAGATATTATAATCGGATCATGGTCCACTGGGAACAAAACGACGTTGTGATATGCAGATACTTCCTATCCTGCCTCAAGACATCCACACTAGCTTGGTTCGATAACTTACCTCCGAATTCAATTGATTTATATGCACAGATGACCCGCTTTTTCTTAGAGACCTACATGTACAACAAAATGACAAGTTCGAGGATGAACAAACTCTTTTCACTAGCAACCAGTCCAAGGGAGACAATAAGGGAGTACATTCACTGTTGACAAAGAATTTTCTAAGCAATTGGAAATATCAGTTCCGTGGTCAGCATCAATTGCTACAAATGGGGGATAGACAGGATGAGCCAATTATCATAGAGATCCATGTAAATAATTCAACGATGAAAGAAGACATATGGTCATAATAGACAAGTATGCAAGGTTATGGGAAATCCATAGGTAGAACCCCAGGGCTCATCCGCAGGGATAAAAGATATCACACCAGACCAATGTTGCGTGTCATAGGTGTACTAATTATTTTTCTTATCTTCTACTTCACTAATAAATAATATACTAGTAAATAAGGTTTTTTCCCATGAAGAACAAGGCGTTTTAGTTGTCAAACGTCACAAAGGGGTTTGTTTTAGATTAATAATAACAAACAAAGCAATTAAAAGTAATTAAGATGCAAGCAATTGAGAGAAATATCATCGAGGAATCATTTTTCGTTACTAAACAATCATCAAATTAGTATATTCATCTATTCTTATTAATCACAGATTATCACCAACCGTAGGATAAAAATCACGCTTAGTTATCCCCAAAATTCCTTATATCACTGGTTAATAGGTACACTTAGTCATTAGATTCTACCCGGCTGAACCACCCTGAAGTACGCTCTCAAGGTATAATTCAATCGAATGCTTTAGGGTTTGTGAATTTAGGTTTGATGATAGTAGTAAAACTCAGTATGGTCGATCCACTTACTAGTGTTAATTTTACTTGCGATTGCTCCACAGAATCCCTCTGCAAGGTCTCATAATTTCTATTTGTGTAAGAGTTATTCAACAATTACAGATATCCTAACTTTTTACTAACATTAGATTTACTAACAAACTAATTTAGTTGGCCACCTAAACAATTTAGCAATAAATCATAAACATTGATTCTAGTAAAACCAAACCATAATCAATAAAAAGTTTAGCTACTCATGGATGTAGTAAAATCCATGGTATACATATGATAAAGTAGAAAAGAAATAGTTATGGTGATGAAAACGCTCCAAAACCCTAGCTTTTCCCTCTTGTGTTCTTCTCCCAAAAGCTTGATAAAAGAATACATAGTGTAGATATCAAAAAATAATTAAAAGAGTCTCTTAAATAAGTATCCCAAGTTGTAGAGGTGCACGTGCTCAAATCCCGGTCATACTAGATTTTGTAAGCTAAAAAATAACATAAAAACCCGTCAAAAATACATCGCTCTCGTATCTGGCTCGGTCACCTGACCCTCCGAGATTTCTTCCTTTCTCAATGGATTGACCCTCTGAGATTTTTGTATTCCTCGATGACTTGACCCTCCGAGAAAATTATTTTTTCCTGAGTTTTCCCTCGATGGCCTGACCCTTCGAGGCAATTCTAAACTTGTTTTTCTCATAACTTCTTCATATCACGTCGGAATGACCTTATTCTTTCACCGTTGGATTTGTTTCTTCGTTCTCTATGTAATGGTGATAAGAAATCCTGGATTTGGGAAACTTCCACTTGGTCTTTGGATCTTCTTCCTTTGTAGCACTTCTTTTCTTGCATAATTAAGTGTCGGTCACTTCTTTTGGATGATTCCACCTACTAAAAGATAAATAAATAAAAAAAAAACGTAATATATAATAATTCACAAGAGATTAAGAAAATACTAGCATGAAAGAACACTCAAAATATAAAGAAAATATGCACTTATCAAATTCCCCATACTTAGTTGTTGCTAGTCCTCGAGCAAACTATATATCCTAAACTAACCTAACTAAAATACAACAACTCCCTTTCTTTGAGAACACGGTTACACTTAGCATGTGTAACAAGCCTTTAAACCCCTAGGTGTCTTTAGTGGACGAGTTACATTCTCGTGAGGGTTTACAAGAGGTATACCCACAAAACCTTAATTCCAACTTTCAAATTTTGCAGAGCACATGCATCCAAAGAGCTACGAAGACATAAAGTTTATGTACAATAACAATAAGAAGTTAGAAATATCAAAAAACGTTATTTTCATTCTTAACTCTTGAGTTAGGAGAACCAACCATATGGAAGAATTCAGGTTCGAGAGCGATCGAATTTTTCGACTTCTGCCTCACCAATATGGTTTTATGAAATTACACTCAAAAGACATACTTTATAGTTCTCATGTGTGCAGGCAGGAATGAAGATATAAATCTTGCACACGTTAAATGGTGGGAAGAAAAAGAAAACTTCCGAATTATATTTTGTTATCCCATAGAAACGTGAGACGATTTTTTTTTTCCTGATGACCTCTAAGAAAGGAAATCAACAACTATGTGAGGATGAGAATGCTTATTTACCTTGTCGTCCGATCTACAATTAGCACCACTCTCACAACGTCTAGTAGATACGTCTTCGGTCTTCAACTGTTGATGACGAACTCTTGAACTTCGTAGAACCTTGACAATCGTAACTCTTTTCTCCAATTTCTTGCTTGAAATTTCTTTATATATTTCTTCTTACCCACAACTTTATTAAAATGAAAACAAACTAAAGTAATATTACTATTTTCCTCGTGTTTTTTTATGCTATAAGAAAAAAGAAAATACAAACTGAAACATAAATTTAAATGAACAACGAAACTACTATGGTCGTGGGATATGGACTTTACCACTTGATTCTTCACAACTTGCATTGTCTCGATATTATAAACTTCACTAACTCTCATCTTTTGATTTCCTTAGCTCTTGTACATAAGTCTTCAACATGTATATATATAATTCCGCTCTTTGTCATGTTGCTTTACTTGAATATGAAATTTGCTCTTTCTTGTACCGTTGTTTGTAAACCTTGAACGACTTCAACTTTCCTTCGAATTTGTAATGCTCCGCTTGTTGATGATGATGGTGTTTCTGTGGACCTGTTGTTGTCGACAGAGAGAACGATGCTAATTGCAAACAAGATTACAATATGAGTGTGGAAATCAGGTCATTTTCTAAGGGAAAAAGACCGTTCCCTAAAGTAGACTCATGAATCCAGGATATGAGCACATGGCCATTAACGTGCTAAGCTACAGAACACACTATTCTCTGAAATCAATATGTGTGGAGACTCCAATTTTATTGCAAGGGGTACTTGGTTCAAAACTGGTTTTACCATAGAACTTCGATAAAGATTTGAATTTCTTACACTAAGTGAAGGTTCAAATCCAAAAGATACCTATCATTTATGTATTGTTTTCTATGATGACTCTTATTTTTAACTCAACTTGGACTACGTTGGCTTTATCCCACTAGGGTACGTAGGCAGTCACTTGAGTAATGCAACCACTCTGGTTTTGTAAGTTTTTATTTTATTATTTGTTTATTGGTTATCGAAAATAGAGGAAGACTATTGGATATTTTCAATATCACAAAAAATAAATATTTTCCGTATTTTGTTTGCCACTACGAAGGTTTTTTTTGAGATTCGCATTTCAGTTTGGATAAGAATAGACACGATGGTTCACATGAATGTCTATTGGAAATGAAAATGCATCTCCAATGGATGTGATGGTTCACATAAGACACTACCATTCCCATTAGACACCATATATGTCTATTGGAAATGAAGAGGCATCTCTAAGGGGTGTAAACCCCGTATAAGTAATGATGATTAATTCTTATTTATAAGTAGAAAATGTTTACTTGTTTTCTCTCTTCTCTAAGCATCATCAGAAAATCTCTCTAGTGTGTTCTAGGTCGAATCAAGATTGTACAAGTCTTGAATTAGATAACATTGTTATAGAGCTCCATTGTATCCTGAAGACAACATTTAATTACCCGATTATATTCGCGAAATATATTCGAAAGGATCAAATATTTGTCTAAAAAAATCTTAATCGAGCCGTAAAGCCGGAAGTATAATAATTCTCTTTTAGAGAAGAACAACAATTTCATGTCAGAATTTTTCATCCTCCTATTTAAGCAAATTTTCCAACACCTCTTTAGTCCAAGCCTCCTAAAATTTGATCAGACCTTTAGGAGTATTACATACAGGAGATGACGCAACTAGTAAAAGTAAAACTACGGAACTATTAAAACTTTGGAGGTAGATTTAAAACACCAAAATGTGACGCAAGCAGATCATAACCAAAGTTTGACATAGAAGGAGTGTTTTATCTCAATGAGATCAAGAGAACAGTCCAATGCTCCAAAACATACAGGTTTTAGCGAAGATTTTCTCTTTCTAACATGTCACACTTAAACTCTGCTTGCTTTAACTAAATATAAACAAAGTCATCAGACTGTTCTGTTAAACTCAACAAAAGAAAAAAACAGGAAAATCAGTGCCTCTAAAATCTCACCTGTTTACTTAGGCACTCCAAATCAATGTTTGTCGTTCTCTTATATACTCCAAATCTATATAGCGCTAGAATACTTAAATGAACAATACTTATGGAGAATGTGGAACAAAATAAATAAATCAACTCAACATCTGGCGGCCCTCTGCCCTGGGTTTCTCAATTATACTTCGACCGACAAGAAGAGAACTCGGAAAGTTATTTCTTAATAGTAAGAACAAGTTTATGCACCAAATTAGAGTGTACAACTTTGCTTGAATGAACCTAAATGCAGACGGTTTGATAGCACATATGATACCCAGAACTGGTCATTCGGGCAGGCTTAGTAGTACAGACAACAAACTCAATCATAAGATTCATAACACGCTGAGCTACTTGATTCTAGTTCTAGTTTAGCTTGTTTGATCAATACATGACAGGCTCAGATATTCATGTCAATGCTTATTAACCATATGTCGTCTACGCTAGGGATGACCGGAACAGAATTTCATTTCTGCCGCACATAATTAAACCCTCTGGCATTATTTAGTGGTTACACTGCCTAGACACTTATAGCTATTCGTTCACCAATGAATTAGATCTCTAAAAGACTATCAATTGAGTCCAAAATAAACATGACAATCTAACAAAAGATTATTCTATCAACTTAAATGAAACATGAATTCTCCTTAGAAATGAATTTTTTTTTCCCGAACAATTGGGTTGAACACCATGAAAACATCGTATAAAACCATCGGCATGTAGTAAATTCCAATGCAATTCCATTAAACCAAGAAAAGAATCAAAATTCTAATTTCTTGTTCAGCTAATAATATTTACCAAACAACACATCTCAAATCTGCAAAATCAAATCAAAGTGGCAATTTGGTAAATTTCTTTACAGATCAAATTGTTGAACCCTCCTTCTGCTTGCATCAATCTCGTCACTTTCTTTAGATCAATCCTTTATTCCTGAGAAAACCAAATCCAAATTTCAGCTCAATTTTATCAAAATCAAATTCAAGAAAAAAGCTATAAGAAAAATAGGGGAAATTGTAGAAAACCCAAAAAGAAGAAAAATTAAGGCACACCTACGTCTGTTTGGAGTAAGAAGAAGAAGATGGAACACGTTTGTTACGAAACATCATGAATCCAACAGGTAAAACAACTCCTACCATCATAATTGCTGCTCCAATTATGTATCTCAATGGTCCTGGTTGTGCTACTTCTAGTAATCTTCGAAACTGCAACAACAACACAAGAAAATCTGTATAATTAATCAAACCTTTTTTTTTTGACTAAAACAATCGATTTCATTAAGTGAAAAGAGGGCTACAAAGGTCTACGTTTAATCGATCAAACCTAATCTATGATACGTTCAGATGTTAAAAAAGAGAAATACTTACAGGCATTGTTTGAATCTTCTGGTGTGACAGTGAGACACAGAATGAATTCTAATTCTGAGTTCTCTTTTTACATTTACACGATTTATAGGGGACCATTACTAGCCGGGCTATACCGTTCCACATCGGACAAACATATCCTAAACGATCTTGACCGTCGGATTGATTAAATGGTATCTCCTTTATAAAGTCTTGGTATCCCCCTTATAAATGAACGTCTGATTGGGGATATTCCTACGAATTAGAGGATACAAAATAAAACAAAATAAAGTTATTTTAAAATATTTAACACATGCTTTATCCATGATATTTTTGTAATCCCTAATTTACTCCTATTTAATTAGTTGTTAGTTAATTAGTTATTTAAAATAAAACTTAAAATTATTATTATAGTTAGTACGTTATTTAGTTTTAGAGAAATAGGTAGAAGAGGAGGAGAAGAAAAACATTTTTTTTTTTAAAAAAAAGAGAGATTTGGGAAGAGTTTATAGATATGAGTGAATCTAGTCAGAAATTTGATGTTGGGGAACCTTCATCTCAACAAGGAGAAGGCGTTTACATTGCATTTGATAACGATTCTCAATTACAAGATTTTGTAGATAATCAAAATTTTATCTATGAGAAACCCTAAATCAAGAAATTTATTAGCACGAAGGTTCAAGTGAAGAACCAACCCATGGAAATGAAAAATGTGAAGATTCGAATGCTCCAAACACTCAGGTATAAGTCCAAATTAGGTAGAAAGTGATCTTTTATGTTCGAAACACCATGGATGTGTAGTGGAAAAGCTCGATGTCGGCATAGTCGATGTTTAATAACTATGCTATTGGTCCAAGTCGGTATGGTATTCAAACATTACACAATGCCAACAACAGGTATTCCCCCATGGAATACCTGGTTGGATATTTTTTTGGTATGGTATGCATACTTTGTACAATAGCGACTGACCCCAAAATTTTGTCAGTGTTTTGTATGGCCTCTGTCGGCATAGTCGAAGAGATCTTAGTATGCCGACTGAGTCCAATAGTATGCCTAAAAAGGGTTATTCTTGGCCTCACAGTCGGCATAATAAGATGGAACACTATGTCGACTGCCGCTAAAAAATGGTCAGTATTTTTCTGACCTTAGTCGACATTGAAAGTTTCCATGTCAACAATGCCGACCAAGACCATTTAAAAATATAACGCTTTGAATAGTTACCAGTCGGCGTTGTTTTTAAGTTTTCGAGCATGCCGACTGAGTTCTTTAATATAATTTTTTCCTAAAATTATTTTTTGTCGGCATTGCTTCAAGTTATCGAGCATGCCGACTGTGAAACTTCTTTACTATATTTCAACTAAGTTTCTTGTTTTTTGTGGTTAGATCATACCTGGCACCGATGCTGATACTAAACCTTTGAGAGAGTTGGGTCCAGATACTTCAGAGTACTATGCGAATGATTTGGTAAGTTACAAAATGATTTCGCAAGTATGTATTGACATTTGTTACTAGACATATAACTTGTTATGTTTATGTATAATGTAGGAATTCATAAGTAAATATGATGCAATCAAGTGGGCTATAGATTTGAATCTTAAGAATAAGTGTGTTCTAGTCAGAAACAATCAAGACAAATTTACTAGGTTTGAGATGGATTGTGAGAGAGGTGGGTCGTACACTAGCCACAAGAAATAGGGATATTTGTTTCCAAAGAAGACTAAAACAGTATACAAGACTAAGATGAGAAAGGATGGATGCCCCTTCAAGCTTGTATTTAATTTGAAAGGAAATAATGGAAGAGTAAAGTGATGTGTGGTAGACATAACCAAAGGATCCAACCACCTTTTTTGGGCACTCTGTAGTTGCAAAGGTGAGACCCGATCAATTCAAGGAAGTAGAGGGGTTGACTAAAACACGCACCACACCTAGTCAAATTCTCATCGGTATCAAGGCGAAGGATCGAACCAACGTGTCTTGTTTAAGTACTACTTACAGTGCAAAATCAACTATAATAAGACGACAATGGGAAGGAAAGTCGGTTATGCAAGAATTTATAAAGTTAGCCACCGATCACAACTATATACATAAGCAACAAATTGGGCCGGATGGAAAAATCCTTCAAATATTCATTGCACATCCGTTGATGGAACAATTAGCTTAATCATTCTTCCTGGTTCTTATGATGGACTGCACCTACAAGATAAATAAATATCATATGTCGTTGTTCAACATCGTGGGCCATACATTGGATAAAGTAATATTCACTTTGGCTTGGTGTTTTATGAGAGACGAGCAGGATCATAAAAATATCTGGGTCTTACAACAGTTGAAGTTACTCTTACGGGGTTTGTTCTTCCAAGGGTTATAATAATTGATAATGAACAAGCATTAATGACCGTGATTTAATATGTTTTCCTGGATGCACAAAATTTTCTTTGTACATTCCATATAGGGAACAATGTGAAAAAGAATTGTCATGCGGTTATTGAACCACCAAAGAAGAATATTAGGAAGTCTAAGGAAGAAGAAGATGAGGAACAAGTTCGATTAAGCCAACTATCACCCGAGGAACAAGAGAAAGATAGAAAGAGAACTAAAGATATAGTGGACAAAGAACGCAAACAAAATCATCTCAAATGGTTGAGTTTTCTAGGCGAGTAGGATGCCTTGGTTTGGTCCATCACCTAAGTTAGATATGAAGAGAATTTGAATACGTTTATTGCTCATTGGAGGAAAAGTACCCAAGTGTGTTAAAATATTGTAGGACCCAATGGTTGGATCCTTACAAAGAGAAATTTGTATGGGCATGGATCAACCGATATAAACACTATGGCGATGAAGTTACTAGTATTGTAGAGTCCGCTCACGGCCGATTGAAGGAACTCTTAGATTCAAATATGGGAAATGTTGTTACGGTGACTGAGGCAATGGAACAATATTACAAGAATGATAGAATTAAGACATCATTTGAAAAAAGATCAACGGAGAGGATGACAACACATTTAAAGGATGAAAAGTTGCTCAAGGGAATAAAGTACGATGTGTCACATTGGGCGATATCGTATATGATGAGAGAATTAGATTGGGAGAGAGGTCATGGCCAACCGGATGCTGTGTGTGTTTGTCCTACGGTGTCGTCTATGGGTCTTCCATGATGTCATATGCTTGTGAAGTATAATTATGTGATACCTATTAAGGCTATTGATCCGTTTTGGAAACGACTTTCTTTCACCCCTCCTCCTATAGTGTATGGCGAAAAATGTATGAGAAACTAAGGAAGCCCGAGAATTCTTCAACACTTACGCAAGAAGAAACTCATCTCAAAGACAAATTTTGTTGGGCCAAATGAGACGATTGAGTTACCCATGCACAAGAGACGTGGAGGAACCAATAAAAGGAAAGCCTATTGGTAGACCACCGACCAAATTGGCTAGAAAACAAAGTGAATTTTTTTGAAACAATCAAGTCAACGTGAAACTGAGCATGGGGATAGTAAGAAAAGAGATCCATATGATTTTGGGATATACGAAGCGAGGTATGAAGAAGAATCGGCTCTTCCGAAAATAGGAAGGCCGAAGAAGAAAGCTAGAACATCAATTCCACAACATCAAGATGAGAATTCCCAAGATATTCCCAATGTTCATGAGACATCGTTTGCAAAAAAGAGAGGTATGCCGAAGAAGGAACCTAGTACATCAACTCCGCAACAACAAGATGATAATTCTCAAGCTATTCCCAACCTCGAGGAAGGACCGGGTCCAAAGAAGAGAGGTCGGCCGAAGAAGGAGGTTAGTACATCAACTCCGCAATATCAAGATGAGAATTCTCAAGCTATTCCCATTGTTCATGATACATTGGTTGCAAGAAAGAGAGGTAGTCCGAAGAAGGAGCCTAGTACATCAACTCCACAACAACAAGATGACAATTCTCAAGCTATTCCCAACGTTCATGAACAACCGGCTCCAAAAAAGAGAGATATGCCGAAGAAAGATCCTAGTACATCAACTCCGTAATTTTTAAAAGACAATTCTCAAGCTATTCTTAATATTGAGGAAGCACCGGTTCCTCCCAAGCAAAGTAGTTAATATCGTATATCGGTATCGTATCGGCGAAGTGCGATACACCTAGACAAATGATTATATATGATTTTATCGGCGATACACAATTAACTTTTTAATTTTGTAATTTATAGGTAGATGTGCATTATGTTACTCAAAGTTTTAATAAAAGACCTTTATAATGTAAAAACTCAATTAAATATGTTTTACTTGATAACCTAACATCCCCAAATGAAATCATCTCTTCACTAGGTAGTATGAACATTCAGTACTGCAACTACCTCTTACAAATGATGTATATATTGCGAATGCTGCAATCATTTCTGAATAGATGGTATGAACTGCCCAACGTAGCAATCAACACTTTCAGATGATATGAAAAACCTTGTACTGAACCGCAGAGCGACTGCCTACGTACCCTCTCTGTAGCTCGAAGGGATCAAGCACGACCGTAGTTCATTACTCTTTATTTAGATAGTATGAACTACCTACAGTAGCAACTATCTCTTATCAAATGATCTGAACTATCTGATTTAGGTAGCAATCATCTCTTACATTAGATAGTATCGATAATATGAATTGCCCAGCAACAACTATCTCTTACTTGTCACATTACCAACAATTTCATAAATTTCTGGTACATCACTGTTAAGTACATAACTTAATATACCATTTTGTCAAAGGACTAAAACACTTTCAAGATATAAGTCTGCATTAAAATTAGAGGTGCTAAGCAAGACTTCCAAAATAGAAAACTAAATTTGAAATAAATTTGAATTTTAAGGCAGTAGGACGGTTTAAGCATACAAAGCAGTGCGCAAAATACGCATAATAGTTTAAGTGTACAACAGTTCTTAATTTTTATATTAAACAACAATCATTTTGAAGCTATACAATTATTTAAGAATTTAAACAAGGAACTTAATCATCACAAGTTTATAAGAACCACTCTCATTTTTACCTGGTAGCTTTATAAGCTAAAGGATATAACTCAAAGTACCATGAAGGGGACAACACAATCACAATTTCAAAATCAGTCAACAATTTATTGAAATTTACTAACCATACTACCACCGTTAATCCGTTATAAAACGTATAGTGCTAACACGTAAGTTAAATAGAAATGCTAATTTAAGTGCAAATTCCACGTAAAAAAAGTACTAATCGAACCACTGGATTAGACTTGGATGATATACACGTCAACTGCATTAATAGCTTAAGTGAAAGCATGCATTTTCCATTACTTGTCATATTACGAACATGGTCACAATTGCCACTAACAAAAAGACATAGTATAGAATGCCTTTAAACAATTTAAAAGCATTTTTATTGTATACAAAATACAAACAATTCTGGTAATGGATTGAAAAAATAACCAGAATTTTTAATTTGCAAGACCACTACTGCGTTGCGAGTGAATTTACATTACATACAACACAAGCTACATTTAAAATCAATATGTTCATATAGCTAAGGTAAATAGGTATGCACCGTTTCAAATCTTATACTTAAGAGATAGCATTTAAACTCCATTTCTTAAAATGTTTTTCAAAGGGTCCTAAATAATCAGACCACAAAAACTAAACCACAAAGCACGCAATATACATCCATATATATTTTTTAATTACTAATTAAGTATATACCACATGTAATGCTTAAAGTAACAGTATAGTGGAAGCTTTCAAATATCGTTTTCCCATTGCTATAAGAAGTAGTCAACCGTAAGCTTAGCCAAAGGAAAGAAGAACACAAACAAGGTGCAAAGCAGAACAGATTGCTATCTGTCCTATTACAGCTTCCCCATTTATATCTAAGATAATAGCATCATCGGCTCAAGTCAACTAATTCATTGTCGCCAATACAATTTGGCAGGAGTTGAAAGGCTTACCATCCACTCACATAGATATAATATTAATTTGTCAGGAAAGAAGATTAAAGGAACCAAGTCAAAAATCACTTGGTCATCCAGTGCAACACCAACCAGGAAACAGCCCAGTTTAGCTAGGTTTCCATTTGACCAATACTTGCTCAATTATGCCATTAACGGCGACACCAATACACAGTTGAAGTAGTTGCACTTTCCATATATATAGTCCGTAGCTATGGTAAATAGACAGAACAAGAGAGAATAAAACACAAGAATTTTTTTAATTCATTCTGATGTTCACATTAATCTGTATATATTGTATGAAGAAATCAAATGACACATTCATGAGCCAGGATATTCCTAACTTATACCACTTAACTGCCAATACAATGATTTTTAGACAGCAAAGGAGCTCCAAAACTAGTCCATGTACGCCCAAAATCAGACCTATCATACACGCTATAACCAAATTGCGATAAATAACAAAGACATCACATGAAAATCATTGGCAATCAAAACTTAAATATTGAACCTACTTGTATCATTTTCCAAATGATAACCTAACATGTACCGATAATTCATATGCATGATATTTAAGACCATTATTATATGAATTCTTACACATGAACAATTAATCCAACCAAGCAGTACTCGTATTGAATCCCCAATAAAAGTGATCACAATCCAATAAGAGATAAAATAAGTCACTTTTTTTAAACTTAAAACAAATAAAACAAAAGAAAGGTATTAGCCTAACAAGTGACAGTGAATGAAATAACGAATTTAACTTTCATTATTATTTGCATGTCTCGACATTCATCGAGTAGACATCCAGTACAATAGTTATGATGATTTTAGCACCAACCCAAACCACGCTCGTGGTTATAAAAAATCAGAGTACTATAGTAAAATGAGATCTGGTTGAAACTACAAAACAAAAAGATTAAAATGCAAGTTAAATTAACTAACCAGTTGAGTCCCTAAAATAAACTCCACGGCCAGTAAAAAAAATAAAATAAACAAGAAGTGAGAAAGATGTCCATAAACACCGTCGTTATTCCTTCCAACTCATGTTTCATGACCATTATATACCGAAACCACCACCATCTATTACTCAATCGGAAAACACCACCACTGCATTTCCATCGTTTTCTCTCATCAATATTTACTAATTCTCTCATTCTCAACTTCCATAACTAATCTAATTTCTCTAGCTATTTTTGCTTTTCCCTTTACTAAAAATAGATTATTTTTTATTCTTGAATATGAGAATAACCGTCCCAGACGGAGAGAACAAGAAAAAATAAAAATAAAGGGGATCTATCCCTGTAATTTGACTTCTCCCTATCCCTTTTATCCCAGTTGAGAGTTTGATGAAAATGACCTTGTTAACTCCAAGTTGACAAGTGTTGAGCTGCATGTTAGCTATTATGGAAGCAACAAAAATATTACATGCACCCAAAGTGAATAATTTGATTTCTAACCTTTAATCGGATCAATTAAATCCGAGAAAATACTCGGCTGTCATATTAAAATACCGACAGGATGCCCAATCATTCTATTAGTTGGATGGTAAAATACGAGGAAAATCACCAATTATGTAATGTTTTAAGTTTATCCGTAAAACCACCTACGGTAATAATTGAAATGTTGTAAACTTGAGAAGATTCACTTTTGGGACTTAGTATATTTTTTTTTTATGTTGTCGTTTATACTATGTATTTTAAACTATGAATGAATCACGCTCAATGAATGATATGCTTTAGTTCAATTAATGGTTTGAAGTTTTGTGTCATGAATGGTTTTTAGTTTTCTGTCATAGTTATCTTAAGTATTGAACCTAACTCGGGACTATTGCGATTACGCCGACTTTCAGTCGGCATATGTAATATTATTTTCGAGAATGCCGACTAAAACCTATGAAAGAAATGGCTATTATGTAAGGTACAGTCGGTATTGTTGTAATAGTAAAAAACAACGCCGACCGAAAGTCAGCATATCCTTGGTAGTGGAATACAATACCGACTGATTTACAAAGTAGGTCAAAATAAGTTATATCAGTCGGCATGGAATATTATTACGATGTCCACGCCGACAGTGTTATCGGCATTGAATTGATTATGCCATACTATGCCGACTTATGATGAAAATTATCCAAAAAAAGTCAGTGCAGTCTCAAAAATAAGCATGTGAACATCACAATGCTGACAGAAGAATCGACCATGCCGATAAATATGTCGACAATGCCGACAATGTAGTATACTATGCCGGATGTGACCTAAATATGAGAAATAATTACATTTAGACTTTGATTAATAAGATAATTAGATTCAAACTTGGGTTCACTAGTAGTACATTAGAACGTGAAAGCAATATTAAACTAGACTAACAATTTATAGACCAACTTGATCTTACTAAAGAAACACAACACATTATATATTATTCTTTTTCTCGGTGCGAGACTCAACTATTTGGGTAGCTTCGAAATGATAAAACGACTTTCCTCTCTATTTAGTATATGCTTCATGTTCCACAAACTTGTCCCCTCTGTTCCTAACGAGAAACTCGTTGTACTTGTAGCACAACTTCTTAACATGAATGGTCCTTGAAGAAACATAGTCGTCCCCGTAATCAAAGCGTGGAACCATGTACTTCCTTCCTAACTTGGGAACGAAAGGTCATGTTTTTACCATATTCCAAAATATACCATCATCCCAATGTTCTTTTGGAAGATCCATGACGACGTAAAAATTTCTAACCCATTCCATCTCATCCTCAACGGACTTTAATCTTTGGAATTGGTCGTAACCTTGTTTCTTGAGTATAATTTTTTCAATGACACTAATTGGTTTGCTTCTTTTGCGTATCTCTTCTTCCATAACACTAATTGATTTGGTAGTTGATGATGATGGGGTAGTTCATTTGCATCTTCAGAGTATCTCTTCAGTTGAATTGGTAGTTGATGATGGTGGGGTAGTTCGTTTGCATCTTCAGAGTATCTCTTCAGTTGAATTGGTAGTTGATGATGGACTTTCCATTGTAAAATAGTTGTACTTTGATTATAATGCTAAGGTTTTCAAATGAGTATAACATGTTGTTAACAACCTAATATAGAAAATCCCCACAAGGTCTACTTAGTTGGGAATCAAAACTAGTCGTTGTGTCTAGTTGGGTAGTTTTTTTCAAAAAAATGGTCGTTGGCTCTTTAATTCTTCCTAAGTCGGCATTGTTATATATTCCACAATACCATACCGACTGTATATCATTCAGTATCAGAATGTACGAATATTTGGTCTGCATCAAATAATGGGAAACATGAGTGCCGACTAACTTAAATGTTCTCAATCGGCATGGAAATCATGTTTTCGAGCATGTCGACAGAATACTTTCCTAAATTATAAAAGGGATTTGTAATATTTCGGTATTTTACTAAGAAGTACCGACCATGCCGACTTGACCTATTATGTTCTATTAAGAAGATTTTAAAAATGTATCATAAAGGGTACATGTTTTCATTGAATGAAAAAATATTACAAAGAAGTAAAAGACATTGCAATGAAAGAAAAGAACAAGACATAACAAAGGAAAAGACATAACAAAGAAGCAAAAGACATTACAGTGAAAGAAAACGACATAACAATAGTTATAACATTACACTTAAAGTTCCACTTGAAGAGTTAACATATAGCGAAATATGTGTCCTTTTCTTGCAGCAGTTGATAGCATTCACGATGGCTGAATATTTTGCCATATTTTCTCTTGTATTCGTCAAGATCAACATCCCAATATAGTTGAGACCTATTTTCGTGTCGCTCGAAGTCGTGAATAATTAAGAATCTTCGTGTCATAAAAAAAGGTTCTACAATCCAAACATCTTTTATAGATGAACTCAAATCTTTCCTTAAATGGTTTGATATGTTCTTCCCTTTGGATTGCTACTTAACGCCACAAACACAATCAATACACGGATTATCCGAAGGTTGATCCAAGTTAACGTTTAGGTTTTGGTCATAACTAGTAGTCGTTAACCAAGTACGAACTATGGAAGTATCTTCAATCTTGGTGAATTTCGGAGCTATGTAAATGTGAATTTTTGGATGATGAGGAAATGAGAAGAGTTGTGAGTGTGATGATGTGTTTTAGAAATAGTGGTAAAAGATTCGATACTCAGACTTCTAAAGATTTGATTGTTAAACCTAATTTTTAATGCTAAAAATAAAGAAGATTAAATTGATTTCAAATTATGGAAAGAACTTAGACTAACGATTCCACCATTAGCCATTTTTCAAGTGATTTAGCATTAACAATTATTTTGCAACTCACACATTCAATTGATTCTAAATATTGTCAAAGTTATATTTTTAAAATAATACTTGTAAATCAAAAGTATGAGACATCAATAACTCTAAACTAAGCATGACTCATCAAGAGAAAACACAAATAATTGATAAAAAAACATTATTTCATATTTTATTTAAAGCAAATAATCATAAAAGAATTACAAAAAATTAATAAGATAAAAATGTACCACTTTATTATTGGAAAATTGGCTTCCTCCGTCGCCTCAACAATGAGTTCTAGCTCCTCATGTCAAACACTCTCTCAAAATACATGTTCACAGTGCTTAAAAGAAGAGAAAAACAGAAGTAACACAGAAAACATATACGAATATAAGTGTTGCTGAGACTGTTCTCTGTGTTGCTAAAAAGAGAAATTAACACAGAGAATAAAGAACGGCTCCTGGACGCAGTAAAATATGAAAGAAAAAGTGACAGAATCAGCGACTGTTTTCTCTTGTGGTATATAGTTCTTCTTCTTCTTCACCAACGTAACTTTTTTTTTCCTCTGAATTTTGTCTCCTGACTCCCGATTGCTTTTTCTTCGATCTCTTTTTTATTTATAGGCTTAGTAAACCTAGCTAACCTTCCTAAGTCGATAAGAACTTAAAAATCAATCCAAAACAAACTCCGAATCTCGTAAATCCAAATCAGAGTATAATTCCCTTTTCCGGCGTGAACTCGACTTTTCTAGCTTGTTTCACGACATGAAACTCTCACTGCAGAGTGTTTCAACTTGTTTTTATTGTTTCTTCACTTGGCTAACTCGAAATCACTTCCAAATCCCTTAAAACTCGCTCCTCAACTAACTCAGGTTCTCATTTTTGAATTCAAAAGGAGGGGTGCCTTTATCAATTTTCTGGGTGCCCTTAGTAATTTTCATGGATGCCTTTATCAATTTTCCCGGGTGCCTTTTTATCATTTTTTGAGCCAATTTTTCACAAAATTTCATATCCCAAAAATACCTACAAATACATAAAAAAACCAAAATAAGTATACAATTGAGCATTAACAAAATACATCATTGAGAGCAATTTAGATATAAAAAATGTGTCTACCAAATACCCCCAAACGTATTATTTGCTAGTCCTCGAGCAAATCTAATCTAGAAATAAAATAAAATCCTAACTCACTTTCGCAGGAATCGCGACTACATTTAGCATATGTAATAAGCCTTTAAACCCCTAGGTGTCCCTAGTGGACGAGTTTTGTCTCGTGAGGGTTTACAAGAGGTATACTCACAAAACCTTTACTCCAAACCCTAGCTACTTATGAACGATTGAGGGTAAACACTAAACAAGCTATTTAGTTGGCATACTAAATTCTTCGACTATGGGAATCATGACCCTATATGAGTCCAATTGTTGTACACGAGTTTGCACTCAGCGTACTAAAATTCATATATAAGAAAACAAAGCTCTACTTAGATAGTTGTTCAACCACGATACTCAGAATCTATCAAAGTTCAATCACATGGAAAGATTTAGAAGATGGATGTGGACAAAATGAAGTTTGCGCATGTTGACTGAGGTGAACGGTGTTTCCCATATCTGTCTGAAGGTCAGTGCCAGGATGAATCCTAATGGATTGAGATACACTGCCACTGGTCTTAATTCTAATACTAATATCGACCCACTTTTTTATACAAGGGTCCCGGCGATCGATTAATGGAAAATAAAACAATTATTAATATACTGACAACATGATTGGATCAAATTGAATCCAAGCGCATGGTCCTTATCAGCATCTTACATGATAGTTCTTATGGATCCTTCGTTCCACGCTTGCTTAGGCGACGAAGACAGGGAGAACACACACATATTGCTATCAAAGTGTCAATACTCGAAAAAAAATTTAAGATAAAAATATAATAATGGGGCTTGATCTCAAACACTCTATTTCATCCTGGCGGCGATAACAATACGATACTGGTGCCCCACCAAATCACTTAGAGAAACACAAAAATTGCAAAAACAGAAGGTGATATGGTCGAGATACTCCGAGATATGGTAACAACTATCATGTTATTTCTAATATATGAACTATGTCCTTTTATGAATAGACTATTTAACTGGGCACACCAATTCCTATAGGAAAAGAGCTAAGTTTCCATCTACCTAGAATGGTTAGTGTCATCCTGAATTGTTCACAAGCTTCTAAATTTTGAAGTTTTATTATTACACTAAAAAGTTTCTCCCTTACCCCCAAACTTAAATCAAACGGTGTCATCAATGTTTTTAAATAAAGAGCAGTACCAAAAGATAGTAAAAAGAGGAATAAAGAGGTAAGTCAAAAAGATAGTACCTGGGTGAAGCGTAACAATCCTTTTATGTAGAATAAGATAGAAAATAAAACCCTAAAAACGAATGATAAAAACCTACAAAAATCTATTAATGTACATAAACAACCTTGATGGTCAATCAAGGTAAACAGGGTCCTCCATAGAGACTTCCTCAACATCGCCTGTAGGAAAAGGTTCTAAAAATGGTTTCAATCACTGACCGTTAACCTTGAAAGGACTTTTACCATCTTGAGTCTCAATCTCAATAGCACCATGAGGAAAAACAGTGCGAACAATAAAAGGACCGGTCCACCGAGAGCGTAACTTCCGAAGAATAGATGCAAACGAGTATCATAGAAAAGAACCTTTTGACCTGGAGAAAATGACTTTCTTAAAATATTTCTATCATGCACAAGTTTCATTTTGTTCTTATACTCCCTAGCACTATCATATGCATCTTTCCGAATCTCCTCCAACTCATTGAGTTGGAGCTTCCTGTGTGCTACTTTGTGGGTAATACCATATTTCTTCATCAAAAGTGTAAACTGTCGATTACAAAAGTGTGACCCTTCATCACTAATTATAGCTCTCGTTGTACCAAAACGTGCAAATATGTTATCGTTCAAAAACTGGACCACAACCTTGTGGTCATTTGTTCTACACGAAACCGCCTCAACCCACTTAGACACATAGTCTACATCGACAAGGATGGAAAAATAACAAAAATAAAGATCATCCCAAAAGAAATGCTTAACCTCGTCTAAAAACCTAGAACGATCTTGTTTACCCCAATGTTGGGGCATTCGACCAGTAACAAGATAGTTCACTATATTCGCATACCAAGGTAATGGGGAAACAAGGAAAAGTTGTTCATCAGGAAAACTATCCCTCACATGAGGGGAATCATCAGGGGAATAAAAAAAAAGCCTAGACAAGTGTTTTGCTACTATATTTTCTGCACCACTTTTGTCTCTAATTTCTAGAGAAAATTCTTGTAAAAAAAGGATCCATCTAATCAATCTAGGTTTAGTATCCTTCTTGGACAGAAGATACTTCAAAGCAGCATGACCAATAAAGACTATGACCTTAGATTCTAAGAGATAGGATCTAAAATTATCTAAGGAAAAAACAATGGCTAACAATTCCTTCTATGTGGTGGTGTAGTTCAGTTGAGTATCTTTCAGAGTGTTGCTAGCATAGTAAATCTCATGAAGTAATTTGTTTTCTCGTTGACCTAGCACAATACCAATAACATAATCTGAAGCATCACACATTATCTCAAAGGGTAGGTTCCAATTAGGTACCTGGACTATGTGGGTGGTAGTGAGTAAGGTCTTAAGCTTCTCGAAAGCCTCTAAACAAGCATCATCAAAGACAAACTTAACATCTTTTGCAAGCAGATTGCAAAGAGGTCTAGAAATCAAGCTAAAATCCTTAATGAATCGACGATAAAAACATGCATTCCATAAGAATGACCTAACATCTCGTACAATTTTGGGAACCTGTAAAGTCTAAATAAGGTCAACTTTGGATTTGTCTACTTCTATACCTTTAGAATATACGATATGCCCTAAAACAATTCCTGATCGAACCATGAAATGGCATTTTCCCCAATTAAGCACTAAATTCTTTTCCTTACACCTAGTCAACACTAATGTCAAATGATGCAAGCACTCATCAAAAGATGATCCAAATATTGAAAAATTATCCATAAAGACCTTTAAAAACCATTCTACCATGTCAGAAAATATGCTCATCATACAACGCTGAAAAGTAGCGGGTGCATTACACAACCCGAAAGGCATGCGTCTATATGCAAAGACACCAAAGGGACATGTAAAAGTGGTTTTCTCTTGGTCTTCTGGGGCAATAACAATCTGATTATAACCAGAAAAACCATCTAGCAAGCAATAATGGCTATGTCAGCTAATCTCTCAAGCACAACCTGAACGGGGATGACCCACTTACTGTCTGAATAGGGTAAATAATACCCGCATCTAACAACTTAAGAACCTCAGTTTGAACTACTTCTTTCATGTTAGGGTTAAGTCGACGTTGCATCTCCCTAGAAGGTTTGATATCATCCTCTAAATCAATCTGATGCATACAAATAATAGGACTTATACCTTTAATGTCTGCTATGGTCCACCCTAATTGTTTTGAAGCACGGTCACTAGCCTACTTTCCTGGTTACTATCCAAGTCGGATGCTACAATCACATGCAAAGTCTCAGATGGGCCAAAATACACATACTTCAGGGTATCTGGTAGTTTTCTAAGGTCCAACTTAGGAGGCTCTTCTAGAGAAGGAATTAAGATAGACTTAGAAACTGGTAGTGGTTCGAACTTAGGTTTCCATCCATTACTAGTGTCTATCAAAGGGGCTGAATATAACAAAGCATTCACCTCATTAATCACACTTTCATCATCCAAATCAAACCCAAAGTGGGCTAGGCATTTCTCTAATGGATCTTCTAACAAAGTGTTTGGTAATGACTCTTGAATTAATGTTCCTATCATGTTCACCTCTTCAATGCACGTGTCATCTATCTCAGGTGGTTGCTTACTAATATTGAAAATATTCAGCTCAATAGTCATATTACCAAATGATAAGTTCATAATACCATTTCGACAGTGAATGATCGCATTAGATGTAGCTAAAAACGGGCGACCTAATATAACACAGGTATCTAATTCTCTAGGTCAGGGACAAGTTGTGTATCAAGACAACAAAATCCATTGGATAAATAAACTTATCGACCTCAATAAGAACATCCTATATGGCACCACGAGGAATTTTCATAGACCTATCAGCTAATTGCAGTGTTATCTGAGTAGGTTTCAAATCACCAAGTCCTAGCTGGAGGTACACATGGTACGGAAGTAAGTTCACACTGTCTCCTAAGTCAAGTAACGTTTTCTCAACACGGTAGTTACCTATTGTGCAAGAAATGGTTGGGGACCCTGGGTCTTTGTACTTAGAAGTTGTATTGTTCTGGATAATTGAACTCACATGACTAGATAAAAAGGTTTTCTTTTGTACACTAAGATTTCGCTTTCGCGTACAGATATCCTTAAGGAACTTGGCATAAGTAGGAATCTGCTTAATTGCATCTCATAATGGAAGGTTGAAGTGACTTGCTTAAAAACCTCCAATATATCGTTAAAGTTGGATTCCTTCTTTGTTGGTGCTAACAGTTATGGGAACAGGGCTCTGGGCAAAAAATCTGGCTTATGAGGAACTGCATCGGGATTTTTTGAGACTTCGTCAGTCTCTTCAGCTATTGGCTCAGAAGGGTGAACTACATTATGTTCACTATCAGGCATGGTTACCTTGTTATCTACCACTTTACGATTTCTAAGGGTTATAATTGCATTCATATGCTTTGATGATTTCTCACCAGAAGATACTTCATGAACTCCTCTAGGATTGGGTTGTGGTTGAGTAGGGAACTTTTCTTTTTCTCTTTATCTCAAAGAGCAATTTGACCAACCTGGGTTTCTAAATTGGAAATAACTTGACTGTTATCCTGAACAATCTTTTAAATTTTTTTATAAACTTTGGTTGACTGACTGCTGAAAATTCGTAATGTTCTTAGTCAATAAGGCGAAAGACTCTGCTAAAATCATGATCGTCTTATCTATCGGATTCTGAAATTGTGCCGGTCCTGAAGGATTTTTAGTATATCCAAAACCTGGGGGAACCTTAGAATTAATATACTGACCTTGACTCTGGCCCTTGGACCAAGAAAGGTTAGGATGGTTTCTCCAACTAGGGTTATAGGTTTCTGAATAAGGGTCAAACTTCTGATGATTATCAAATCTAGTGTTATTATAAAGAGCATGGTCTTGATCTTCAACAGCATGTCCTTCCAATAATAACTTGGGCTCAATTCCACAACTAGATTGACTCAGTTCTAAAGCTTCTAATCTTTATGATATAGCTGCTATTTTGGCATCTGATTCAAAAGATCCTTCTACCCTATTGACATTTCCTCTACTTAGAAGAATTGTTTTATGGGGCTCCCTGCTATTTTCCTGTTACTGGTTTTTTCGGCGATTTCATTCAAAAATGTCATCACACCATTGACAGTTTTATTTTCAAACCCACCTGTGCATAAAGACTCAACCATGGTTATTGTCGAATAATCTAAAACCTCGTAAAGGATCTGAACTAGCCTTACTTTTTCTAAACCATGATGAGGGCATTGTGATAATAAGTCATTGAACCTTTCCAAATACCTATATAAAGATTTTCCCTCTTGTTGAGCAAATGTGCAAATCTGCTGCCTAATAGATGATGTTTTGTGCCTAGGGAAAAACTTCTGGAAAAAGGCAGATGTAAGTTGTTCATAGGTTTCAATTGACTCGGAAGTCAAAATATATAGCCAAGATTTGGCTTTGTCTCTTAGTGAAAAAAGAAATAGTCTAAGTTTCAATGTTTCATCATCTAGGTCCTTAGTCCTGATGATACTACATATTTCCTCAAAATCCCTAACATGAAAATAGGGGTTTTCATTTTCTTTCCATAAGAAGATTGGGAGCATCTGTATGGTCCTAGGTTTCAACTCATAGTTTGCTTCAGTTTCAGCTAACTTGATACATGATGGACGAGAAGTCCTAGTCGGGTTCAACAAAGCTTTTAAAGTTATCATTGCTGGCACTATCAAAGGGCTAGTAGTAACTTCTTTACACGTTGTCAAGTTCTCAAAATTGAAATTTCCAAAAATAGGGACCTCAAAAGAAGAGTCTTCGAGGTCCTTGTTTCCAGGGACAGAACTACTAGGGTTGTTACTAATCAAACGACCTAGAGTGTCTCTTTTCCAAGCTCGCTCAGTGATGACTTCAAGCGGTCTTGGCATACACTAAAAAAAAAAATCCTAATTGGAAGGGAATTCTAAACAATCACAAGCAAGGCTGACTCAACCAAATCAAACCTATCGAATCTAGCAAAAAAAAAAGCATGATGGCTCCACTTAGATTGTTTCTAGACCATCTTATTTTCTTTCAAAAAGCAATTAGTTACAGTTTTAGCAAACCTCTTAGAACGATCTGAATTAGATTAAGTCGAACAGAAACAGGATAAGCTCTATGGAGCTTTGATAACCCTGTCTCTTTGGCAACTTTTCCTTGGGTTACAAGGAGGCTCTAATCAACTTAAAATAATCTTCTTGTACCTTGAGTTAGGATAACAAAGTAACCAATACAGTCCTTATGAACGAGTTTCATGTAAGCTCGTTACCCTATCGGTCTCTTTATAGTCAAAATTTTAAGGTTTAGGTTCGCGTTTGGTAACGTGTTCCTAAAGAGGGCAAGAAGGAAACGGTGATGAAATCCGAGTCCTTATCTTGTATGGTCAGTTCTTGCCCTTTACTAGAAAATAGATCCGTATTCAGTTCTTCAACATATATGCATACGAAGGAATACAGTAAACCCACTTGCAGGGGATTCGTGGGTTGATCGAATCTTAGCTCCCGTACCAGACGGGGGATGAATCAGTTGTAGTCAACTCGGGCCACCGACTCTTGTGTCAGTGTACGAACCCGAGGTGCCGAGACAATATAGTAATTGTCGTCCTTCCCTGTTTCAGTTTATATTTAAATTACTCATTCGTAGGGTTTAAAAATAATAATAATGTCCAAAGTCCAAAGTGTCCAAAAATAGAAGAAAAATTACAAAAATAATAAAAGATTTCCTAATACAATTTTCTAAAAAAAGAAACAAATAAAATCTAATTAAAAATAAAATTCCTTGTCTTCTTTTCTGTTCTTTTAGCTTTAACTTTAACTCCAAGTCTTTAATCACCAAAATCTTTGGCTCAATTTCCTTTTAATCCAAAATCCAAAACCTGTAGCAAAAAGATAAATACCCAAGGAAACGTAAAATAGAACAAAGTAAAAATAATACTAAAAACAAAAATTAAAACCTAAAAATAAATCTAAAACTCTAAACCAAAAGACAAGTCCGCGTCGGCGACGCCAAAAATTGATATGTTTTAGAAATAGTGGTAAAAGATTCGACACTCAGACTTGTAAAGATTTTAAACCTAATTTTTAATACTAAAAATAAGAAGATTAAAGTAGAATTGATTTCAAATTATGGAAAGAACTGAGACTAAAGATTCCACCATTAGCCAATTTTTCAAGTGATTTAGCATTAACAATTATTTTGTAACTCACACATGCAATTGATTCTAAATATTGTCAAAGTTAGATTTTAATAGTTGTAAATCAAAAGTATGAGACATCAATTGATCTAAACTAAGCATGACTCATCAAGAGAAAACACAGCTAATTGATAAAAAATATTATTCCATATTTTATTTAAAGCAAATAATCATAAAAGAATTACGAAAAATTTATAAGATAAAAATATACCACTTTATTATTGGAAAATTGGCTTCCTCCGTCGCATCAACAATGGGGTCTAGCTCCTCATGTCAAACAATCTCTCAAAATAGATGTTCACAGCTCAAAGTGCTTAAAAAAAGAGAAAAACAAAAGTAACACGGAAAATAGATACAGATATAAGTGTTGCTGAGACTGTTTTATGTATTGCTGAAAAGAGAAATTAACAAAAAGAATAAAGTACGTTCCTGGACGCAGTAAAATATGAAAGAAAATATGACAGAATCAACGACTACTTTTCTTGTGGTCTATACTTCTTCTTCACCAGCGTAACTTTTTTTTTTCTCTGAATTTTTTCTCCTGACTCCCGATGACTTCTTCTTCGATCTCTTCTCTATTTATAGGCTTAGTAAACCCTAACTAACCTTCCTAAGTCGATAAAAACTCAAAGATCAATCCAAAACAAACTCCAAATCTCGTAAATCCAAATCAGAGTATAATTCCCTTTTCCGGCGTGAAACCGACTTTTCTAGCTTGTTTCACGGCATGAAACTCTCAATGCAGACATGTTTCAATATGTTTTTATTTTTTCTTCACTTGGCTAACTCGAAATCACTTCCAAATCCCTTAAAACTCGCTCCCCAACTAACTCAGGTTCTCATTCACACGTAAAATAAATTTCCCGCCATTTTTCATTTTTGAATTCAAAAGGAGGGGTGCCTTTATCAATTTGATGGGTGCCCTTAGTAATTTTACGGGGTGCCTTTATCAATTTTCCTGGGTGCCTTTATCACTTTTTGAGCCAATTTTTCCACAATAGTTCATATCCCAAAAATACCTACAAATACATAAAAAAAAACAAAATAAGTATACAATTGAGCATTAATAAAATACATAATTGAGAGCAATTTAGACATAAAAATGTGTCTATCATGTGAGAAAAGTGAATTTTTTGGATGATTAAGAAATGAGAAGAGTTGTGAGATGTGTGAGGCTGAATTTCTGGAAAATAACTCCCCATATATATAGCTTTAAGGCCCAACGGCCAGTTTTTTGAAAAATCAAGTCGTTGGGTACATAATCTTTCTAGTCGGCATGGTTTCACCATCCCATAACTATGCCGACTATCTCTATTTTCTCTACAGAGAATTGGGTTACGCTGTTGGCATAGAATTGGATGAGCCTACCAACTATGCCGACTGAAACATTAACTTATCAAATAAGGATTTTTATTTGTCGGCGTTGTTCAATCAAGGTTACGTCAATGCCGACTGAATCTAACTATGAAAATCCCTGCAGTCGGCATTAAACATTCAGTTTCGAGCATACCGACTGTATCATTGAAATTATATAAAAACAAGAATTTGAGTTATTCATTCATGCTAAAACCGAAATTGCATTGAAGGAAAAGACAATACAATTTAGCAAAAGACATTACAATGAAAGGAAAAGACATAAAAATGATAATAGTGTTATACATGAAAAATTATTCTACAATGTAATACGAATCATTTTCTTTGTAGACTTCATAGCATTCGAAATGCCTGAATTTTTCGCCACAGTCACATTTAAATTCTTTAAGAGTAATACTTCTCTGAAAAAAATTGAACCAATAATAAGTTAGTATTATTTTCGAATCATATTTGATTAACATGTAATTACGATATACTTATTCGTTTCTTACGATCAAGATTAGGATAAGAGTCCTTCGCGTCGGAAAAAGTCATTCTAAAATAACCACATGCATCACAGATGAAAAAAATATCTTTCCTTAACATCGTTCATCATTCTTGAATTTTGGTTCCCATCTTACGCCACAAAAATCATAAATACACGGTTCCAAAAAGGATCTATGGTATCGTCAATGTTTAGCGCCTCGTCGAACTTTATAGTCGCCACCTACGAGCGAACGATGCCAATATCTTCTTGGATGGTGAACCTAGCAGCCATGTTTAATTCTTTAAGATACTTGTTGTAATATGAAGAAATAAGAAGATATTTGTTGAGAGGAGGGTATTTGTTGAGAGAAGTGTGAGGGTTCTTTGTTGTGAGAAGAGTTTTTTTTATAAACAATAGAACCCAACGGCTAGTATGGCTCAATTTCCAAAAATCAAGTCGTTGAGTACACAATGTTATGCTCAAAACTCCAGTCGGCATTGATTTAAAATACACAAACAATACCGAAAAATACTCATTCAGCATCAGAGAATCCTAAGTGTTCAGTCGGCATTGATTGTATATGTGTCGAGCATGCCGAATGAAAACTATTATGTTACATGAAAGATATAAGTGTTCAGTCGGCATTGAATGCTTTTTTTCGACAATGCCGACGTTGCATAACGGTCAGTTTTCTAGCCGTTGGAGGCATAGCCCATGTAGAGTTGTATATAAAACGTCCTCATTGTTCTACTCTAACATATATTTACCCAAAATCAATATTAAACTTATTTTCAGAATGCCAAACCTTCCATTCACATTAGAATATGACCTAATGCTTGTTAAAGTGTTCATTCCGATATTCCTCGAGTGACCTAACGAAAGGTCTTCAATGTTTTAGAAAAGAGTGAAAGAATTCTTGGTGGATTTAGATGGGAATCCTAATCACCGTAAATGGAAAGACTTGGCTGATAGATTCGACTGCTATATCCGTAGGGATATGAAATACGTAGATATGTTAACCAATATCATCCCGGCGCTAGATTTGCAGATAAAGTGACTATATCAACATATTAGGTTGTTCTTAAAATTCTTAATTACTTTGCATACTTTTCTTATGTTAGTTTTATTATTGATTTTTCAAAAGAGATGTGCTCTAAGTTTGTGGGAGACATGTAACGGCCGACCCTTTCTCCAATATGGTTGTGATCGATACTTTAAGTGCTGGGCTCCGGGATATGTTAGATTACTAACCAATGAGATTCATTGATGTTTGTTGTATTCCCTAAACTTATATCTTATTAATTAATGAATAAAAAAACTTATTTTTTATCGAAATTTTATTTGTAATAGAAAATAATGCCGACTCATGTCCAAAGTAGATAGATTGAATGTTACTTTAGTCGGTATGGTAAATTTTACAACTCTCATGTCGACAGCACTGTCGATATTAGTATGATAGAACATTACTATGCGGACTTTCAATTAAAAGTATACAAAAAAAAGTTTGTGAACGTACCAATGGCGGCAGTGTAGTAGACTATGCCGACATTACTTTCGGCATTAAATTGAAAAACAAAACTGTGCTTACTTTGTCTTAAAAGAATACAAAAAAGGGTAAGATAAGCATCCAAATTAACTATGTGGAAGAAAAAAATGCTGACTGAAAAGTAAAAAATGCCAACAGACATGTCGACCATGCCGACAAAACAGGACTAACAATTTTTTCTTAAGATAAATTACATTGTTCAAAACAAACATAGGCCTTAAACTAACAATCCTTAGTATGGAGTCCCAAAGAAGAGCACCAGTAATTTAACAAACCAAACTTAAACGAATTCAACATTGTTTTACGAGAACCAAATATAAATAAGTTCAAAATTGTTTGAAGAAGTGTTCAAACTAACAATTATTCGACGCCCACTTCTTCTTTTCACCAAACAACACCTTCGCTTGGACATCCTTAACCTTGTTTAGTTTTTCATCGACCTGATGCATTTCTTCTAGGGTCAGCGTCTCTTTTTTATTAACTTTGCAACTAAAAAGTTTGTTAATTCCACCGATTCGCTTCTATTTTTTATATTCATATATACAACATATAGTCATTATGCTTAGATAAGAACAAAATGCATCATTTTCCATTTGAATAAGAATATAGCATATACACAAAAAATCACAAGTATAAGGTATAATATACATACCACCAACGATAAAAGCATTGCGATTGAAGCATGAAATTGAGAAGAAGTTGGAGTAGAAGCTGGAGCAAGGGTGATAGACACATTTTTGTGTCTGATTTATCTTAATTCTTTATTTTGATAATGCTCGATTATGTATTAATATTATTATTTTTATTGTATTTGTAGGTATTTTTGAAGAATAAACTCTTGTGGAAAAATGGGCTTACAAAGTTATAAAGGCACCCACAAGCTTGGTTAAAGGCACCCATGCCTTGGATTAGGGGCATCAACTCCTTTAAAATTTGAAAGTTTTTGGTGGGAAATTTCTTTTCATTTCTGCGTGAATTGATATCGTGAGTTGGAAGAGAAATTAAAGGGGTTTAAGACAAGAAAATCTCTGTCGTATATTTGGAAAATTTGTACAAGTTTGGACACTCGAAATAACCAAAAAAAGATATCTCGCAATCTTTGATTCAGGCTTAAACAGGGAAGAACTAAAGTTTCGGGAAAGTGGGATATATTTCCTAATCGTAGATGGTTTTGTTACCATGAAATATTCATAAGTATTTTGTAGATCTGAGCAACAAGGGGAAATAAAATCATCAAAGAAGAATCAAATCACCGAGATTTTATGTTCAAGAGAAAGAAAAATAATATCAGAGATTTTCATTTAAACCAAAGGATCTGTTTGAAGATTTTGGAAGATTTGGTTGTTGTAATATAAAAGGGGAATCGAACAGAGAGTTCTGGGCCCGAGTCGACTACAACCGACCCGTCTGGTACGGGAGGTAAGACTCGACCAATCCACGAATCCCCTGCAAGTGGGTTTACTGTGTTCCTTCTTATGCATATATGTTGAGGAACTGAATACAGATTTATTTTCGAGCCGCCTTATAACCCAAGGAAACGTTGCCAAAGAGGCAGGGTTATCAATCTCTTTAGAGCTTATCCTGTTTCTATTCGACTTAATCTTATTCGGATCGTTCTAAGAGATTTGCTAAAACTGTAACTAGTTGCCTTTTGGAAGAATAGAAGCTGGTCTAGAAACAATCTAAGTGGATCCATCATGCTTTTTGTTTGCTAGATTCAGTAGGTTTGATTTGGTTGAGTATCCTTGTTTGTGTTTGTTTAGAACCCCTTCCAGTAGGATTTATTTTTAGAAGTTTAATTTTGTAAATATATTAAGAAGTTTTTGTTAGAAAATGTCGAACTGGTATTATGAAGACCAATATAATCAATATCCGACTGAATTTCAAAATAGACATTATCCGTACTATCAACATGGTGTAGATAGTAGTCGGGACCACCACCAAACTTTTGGAGGTTATTGCTCATACCAGGGTGATCCCAATTAATATTCATATACACACCCGTATTATGAACATGAAAATGAGCAAAATTTGAGTTTTTTGCCTTGGAGGGATGCCCTAAAGCAGATGCAATATAGTACTTATAATGAACCTATTATGCCTCTAGAAGAATCACACGAGCAGTTGCGATCTAGTATTCCTTATGTTCCATTTGTTTCTCTAGACGAATCCCTCAAGAAGTTGTCTAAGAATATAAATAGGTTAAATGAAAGTATTGCAGAGAGTACTATTGCTCAAAATGATCTTAATTTCCAATATAGTTCTACCCTTGATAATTGTTCACTTATTCAAGAGGACAATGATAGAATTGGTAACACTACCTATTTAGACGAGCTTCAAACATCTTCATATTATTATGATGATGAAGATAGTATTGGTGAAGAACTTGAAATATACAGGCATAGTGATCAAGAAATTGTCACTCCAATTGTGCTTCATGATGATAATGTTATTTCTGGTTTATATTCAAATAATTTTTTTAATGATTATTCACCTATTCAAAAGGAAGAGGATTTGACTAGAGATACCACTGTTTTAGACGATGTAGCATTTTCTTGTTTTGAAGCCGATAATGGTTTAGAGGAACGAGTTTATCCTGAGACTAGTGATTTAGAGTCTAACGATTCGAAGACTATAGTCTTTGACGAAGATGATAGACTCTTAGAGAATTTTAATGTGATACAGGATGATTTGGTTCAGGTTGATAGAATAGTTTCCCCAGTGGATTTTGTTGTCCTAGACACCCAACCTTTTCAGGTCCCATAGGCTCAAATACCAGTGATCTTAGGTCGTCCCTTTTTAGTTACATATAATGTCGTCATCGATTATGGAAATTGAATAATTAATTTTTCTTTTGGTAACTTGACTATTGAACTGAATCTATTTAATATGAGTAGACAACCTTCTTATGAGATCTATGATTTAGAAGAAGTGAACATAACTAGTACTTCAGTTCATAAATCTTTACCAAACACTTTGTTAGAAGATCCATAAGAGAAATTCCTAGCCCACTTTGGGTTTGATGTTGACGATGAAAGTGTTATTAATGAGGTAAATAATTTGTTAGATTCTCCACCTTTGATGGACACTTATAATATATGGAAATCTAAGTTTGAACTTCTACCAGTTTATAAGTCTACCTTATTTCCTTCTATAGAGGAAGCTGAATGTAGTTCTGACCTTAAGGACCCTAGAATCCAACCAACAGTTTTTATTCCATCTGAGAGTAATGTCCACCCTAAGTTTGGGGGTACCGATGATTCTTATGATTGTCAAGAATCCCTGCTTAAAGTCCCTAACTTGGGACTTGACATTTGCACCTCTACCATTTTTCAAGATCATCTTCAAACTAGATTCTCTGAGCCTGTTGATGTCCAAAAAGAAGTTCAGTTGTTAGAAACCCATCCTCTGGTCGATGTGGTTCACCTAGAAAATAATACCAAGATTGACTTCGTTTTCCCACCAAAAATTTTTCTTCCAATTGTGGGAACGTTTGAATTTCAAATGTGTCAGTTATTAAGTTTTGAGACTAAGCCTAATTACTTTAGGAAATTAGAATCGACACATTTGCTTAAGAATGACCACCTTCATTGTAGTCAACTGTGTGGGTCAAATCTGATTGACTTTGAGGATCCATAATTATTCAGGTTATTATTATGTGCTTCAAATTTATTAGTTGAGTTATTCCAGACTTTACAACCTGATCCTGTTGATCCCTCCTATAAGGAAATCCAACCCATGAAAATATTTTATCTAGACCCTTTCATAGAGCCCGAACCTGAACCTCAACTAAATGTAGTTGTCTTAAACAAGACACTAGATAGGGATAAGGGTGTACTTTGTTTGTTCACTTTCTGGGTCTGCTGTAGTTTCCTTCTATTTTGGATAGTATTATTTTATTCAGATGACGCATAGTTGCTCCGACTATTGCTATATGATTCTATGAGGTCACTAATTCTTTTTTAGTCTGGCTGAAGACTTTAAACTTAGCACTTCTTGGGAGGTAACCCATGGTCATGCGACACAGTAATATCTTTCCTTAACTCATTTCCTTCGATTGGTAACGGTTTTTCCTTGTTCGTTCTTTTAATAATTCATTTTTAGAACATTGGGGACAATGTTAGATTTAAGTTTGGGGGTAAGGGAGAAACTTTTAGTGAAATATGAAACTCCAAAGTCTAGAAACTTGTGAACAATTCAGGATGACACTAACCATTCTAGGTAGATGGAAATTTAGCTCTTTTTCTATAGGAGTTGGTGTTCCCAGCTAAATGGTTTATTCATAAAAGGATGCCTAGATCAGGTGTTAGAAATAACATGATAGTTTTCACCATATCTCGAAGTCTATCTCGATCATATCACCTTATGTTTTTATTTTTGAATTTTTGTGTTTCTCTAAGTGATTTGGTGGAGCACCAATATCGAATTGTTATTTCCATCACGATGAAGTAGAGTGTTTGAGATAAAGTCCCATTATTGTATTATTTTGACCATTATTCAAAAAAAAAAACGAGAATTGACACTTTGATAGCAATATGTGTGTGTTCTCCCTGTCTCCGTCGCCTAAGCAAGCTGGAACGTAGGATCCATGAGAACTATCATGTATGATGCTGATAGGGAGCATGCGCTTGGATTCATTTGATCCAATCATGTTGTCAGTACATTTAAAAATAATAAATAATTATTTTATTTTCAGTAAATCGACCGTTGGACCCTTGTATATATATCAGCTGAGTCGATATTAGTATAAGGAGTAAGAATAGTGGGAGCGTATCTCAATCCATTAGGATTCATCCTGGCACTGACCTTCAGACAGATATGGGAAACACCGTTCACCTTAGTCAACATGCGCGAACTTCATTTTGTCCACATCCATCTTCTAAATCTTTTCACGTGATTGTACTTTGATAGATTTTGAATATCGTGGTTGAACGACTATCTAAGTAGAGTTTTGAATTCTTATATGAATTTTAGTATGCTGAGTGTAAACTCGTGTACAACAATTGGACTCATATAGGGTAATGATTCTCATAGCCGAATAATTTAATATGCCAAGTAAATAGCTTGTTTAGTATATATCCTCAATCATTCATAAGTAGCTAGAGTTTGGAGTAAAGGTTTTGTGGGTATATCTCTAGTAAACCCTCACGAGACAAAACTCATCTGATAGGGACACCTATGGGTTTAAAGGCTTATTGCACACCTTCAGTGCAATCGCAATTCCTGCGAAAGTGAGTTAGGAGTTATTTTCTAGATTAGATTTGCTCGAGGACTAGCGAATAATAAGTTTGAGGGTATTTGATAGACACATTTTTGTGTCTGATTTATCTCAATTCTTTATTTTGTGCTCGGTTATGTATTAATATTATTATTTTATTGTATTTGTAGGTATTTTTGAAGAATAAACTCTTGTGGAAAAATGAGCTTAAAAAGTTATAAAGGCACACAGAATTGTTAAAGGCACCCACAAGCTTGGTTAAAGGCACCCATGCCTTGATAACGTGAGTTGGAAGAGAAATTAAAGGGGTTTAAGACAAGAAAATCTCTTTGTCGTATATTTGGAAATTTGTACAAGTTTGGACACTCGAAATAACTAAAAAAGATATCTCGCAATCTTTGATTCAGGCTTAAACAGGGAAGAACTAAAGTTTCGGGGAAGTGGGATATCTTTCCTAATCGCAGATGGTTTTTTTACCATGAAATATTCATAAGTTTTTTGAAGATCAGAGCAACAAGGGGAAACAAAATCATCAAAGGAAAATCAAATCACCGAGATTTCATGTTCAAGATAAAGAAAAATAATATCAGAGATTTTCATTTAAACCAAAGGATCTGTT
>JAJJMC010033717.1:4807901-4939427 GCA_023531435.1 Papaver californicum | reverse complement strand
GGAGAGGCCAGAAGTGAAGAAAATCAAAATCCAGAAAAATGCTCGTGATGAAGAAGATGAAGAAAACGTTGTGATAAGGTTGAAGTTTTTGTGGCCAAATGGTTGAAGATTATGTTGCTAAAGCTTTTAACTTTGTAATATTTATATTCATTTGCAACGTTTATCTTCAGTGAAGCACTTTTCTCTCTGTAACAATGAGTCTGTAACGCTTATAAACATTGCGAATTTCCTGTTTTTCATTACTTTCACTCTTTTTCATCATTTGTAAACATTTTGAGCCATGAACCATAATTTTGAATAAGAGATTAATATGAGGAGCTAAACCCCTTTGCTGAGGCGATAGAGGAAGCCATTGTTCCAAGAAAAATGGTATATTTCTATTTTAATTGATTTTTACAATTTCTTTTATGATTATTGCTTTGATTGAAAAAATGATTTAAGGATTTTTATTAAACAATTGTGATTTCTTTTGATAGAGCATGCTTAGCCTAGGGTTTTTGATGTTCTATGCATTCGATTTATAATTTTATTTTGAAAATCTACTTTTGCAACATACTAGAATCACACTAAATGTAAAGAATTGCATGAATATTGATTAGATTGAATCACTTTAATTGGTCAATGGTGAAATCCATAACCTCGGTATTGTGAATATTATTTTCATCATTTGGGTATATTTTCTAGTTTGGAAATTATTTTTTAAATCTAAAATCAATCTTCACAAGTTCGAGAGTTTGAAACCCTTTTCTTACCACTATAAAAAAACATATCAAAGGGTTGGCTTCTTTACTTTCTGTGGAGAGACTACAACATTTGTCGTGCGTACCACATAACCATGACCCATTTTTCTATATCTGAAATGTAGACTTCTTTGGCTTCACCAGTGACAGCAACAACCCAATTATTCGCATTCACCTGACAATGAGTGAGCCTATCCCTTCAATGTAAAGAGTGTGGTTTAGGTGTGCAAGCTACCACAGTTGTTTTCGAGGTTGATGAGCACTCTTTAAATATATGCCGGAAAATATGGCCAGGCATATATTTAACCTTAGTAGTTTACTTGTACCCTAGTTGCCTCATCACACGAGAATGATTGTACATGACAAATCCTCCAGGGTGGAACAACGGTCCATTATAAAAGGCAACATCATTATCCCTTTGGATGTAGTCGTACACTTCCCTATCCTCCTTGTAAGGATCAAGCACTACCTTATCGACTGTTATCGCATCCAAAGCCAATCTCGCTTATATCAATAGTTTATTGTTACCTGGCTTTGGAACCCTTTTGAACCGGTATCTAAGAGCTTTAGTCTTCCCTTGCGTTCGCTCCCAATCAGCATTTATGCTCAAGTTCGGAAAATCCATGAACAATGTTGGGAAGTGATCATACACCCAGACCTATGTCAAGATAATAAAGTTTTTAAGAATTAACATGTTGTAAACATAATTGGGAAAAAAAAGAGGAAAACAACGATTAAATTGTTTCGAGCTTACCTGGAGGAGATTCATGTTCCCGACAAAGTCTCTGCAGCTCGCTTTAGAGACCTTCCACATCTCACTCAACAAATGTGCAACCACTGCAATGCCCAACGAGTACTTGCCGACGTCTTCCAAAGGATGCAACAATTGGAGAAAACTGGCATTGACCCGGTTGCCACTAGTGTCGGGAAATACCTCGTGTCCAAGATATACAACATATAGGCAGCGGCTGTTGGTCGGTTTTCATGCAAGCAAAATTATTACAAGTATTTTCACTTCACAATTATAAATAAGAGTAATAGTAATAAGACAAGTTCGATCCACATGGAGATATCTGTTGTCAAATTATTTCGATTACTTAAGTATCTGGGGGGATTTAAGATGATTATAAATAATTCAAACTAAAATAATAGCAAGAAAACAATTTAAGATTGTAAACAATGTATGAGAATACTGGTTAGAGAGTTCATCTTCCGTCATCAAACATGTTATCAACTAAATCATACTCAATATTCAACTTTTCTCGATATCAATAACCCTAAAGCATCCTATCGCAGGTCTACTCCGGCAAAACTCCTTTTATCATCAAAGGCGCAATAGACACTCTTTGAATTCTTTTCACTAGATAACTTGGCGCAAGAGCCACTCAAATTTAACCCAATGAAAACAATTATATTTATGAGTTGAGGTTATTCTAAGCAATCTGGCGTAAAAGCCACTCGAATTTAACCTAGGTCATGCTTCTACACATAATCTCATGGCAACATCCCGTCGTTAGAAATTATGTTATGCTACTTGTAACAAGGATCTTTCGACAATTCCGTATCTCAAACCCTATTTTAGCTATAGATATGAATTTATGATTATTTAATACGTGACTTAAACAAGCAATACAATCATACATGGCGTTATAATTAGTAGAACATAAACGATATTTAAAAAAATATGAATACTAAAAATGAATGCTTTAATTTATAATCATGTTGTAGACTTCGGACTACATCTCTAACCAATGAGAATAAATTAGCTCATAATGGATTTATTAGAATCCATGAAAAATAATAAAGAAGAAAATAAAAGCAAATCCTACGTTGTAGAAAAGTCTTCAATTCTAAATCTTCTACCCTTATATTCTTATGTGTAAAATTAGTGATCAAAGATGCACCAGCCAAATGGGCTTCCCGTCAGATAATATAGCCCAGCCTAGAAAAGTGTTTAAAGTTGAATTGGCCTGTCAGAATTGAAAGTGGTGAAACTCGACTCCCATATTTTCTCGCGTCACAACAGGAAACCCAGTGTCCTATTCTTTCTCAACCTCTGTTTCTGTTTTATTCTGTCCCTGACTTCCGCAAACTTGGTTCATAGCTTCACAGTATCATTCCCATACATTTAGTCCCATTAAAAAATCAATCTGTATTAAACTCTGTCCACAAAGTTCTTTTCCTCGAGCCAAACCATCCATTATGTGATCTTCCGGCTAACCCATCTTCTACAATCATCATGATCATCAACTGCCACCACCGATGATCACAGACTCCACATCATCACAGACTTCAATCAACATACTCGTTTCCAGCCACAATATCACTTCCTATCTCGAATACCATCACCATTACTGGCCATTAATGGCAGTCGAAAACCTCATCAATAACTTCGATTCTTCAATGGCAGAAAACACCATCAACCACCTCTCTGACATCGAGACTCACCACAAACTCCATTCCAACTGAAGATAATCCACTGCTGGAATTGATCCTCCTAGACTCAACTGCTTCCCTCAATCTATTACTCATCAAAACACACAGTGTCATGAAGCTCCATCGAAACCCATCATCATCAATGTCATTAACTACCAGTAACTATCGTCAGATCATCATCACTAATGGGAGAAGTATACACTGTTTGAGATCGTGATCAGACAATCACCGATCAATCAAGCACCAGTTTCTATCTCAACAGCAAACATCATTCACACCATCACATACTCTCGATCTTCATTACCATGAATGGCATAAACCATTAACAACTCCATTTTCTCACCGAAGCTATCTCCACATATTCTGTCATGATCACAAGCTCAAAAGAAATCATCACCATTATACCCAGACGAGATAAACCCTAGTTTCTCAGATTTGCTCGATTTGTGAAGAAGAAAGTAGCCCTTATCAATAGAATGGGTGCTGTTATCATAATTAAAATATTAGGCATCCCATAGAAGAAACACATGCGCCTTTAACAGTTCTCTTTTAAAACTTGTTTAATTTTCAGTTTCGTGAAACCGACAAGTATAACTTCTCTTTCGTCCATAACTTTCTCGTACAAAGTCCGAATGACTTCATTCTTTCGCCGTTGGCTCCACTTTCCTCTTTGAAATGGTGGGTAGCACTCCTGGATTTGGACGAGTTCCACTGGGTCTTTGGCAATTATTCCCTTTAAAGCACTTCGTTTCCACTTCTCTTTGATTTTTCTGCATCATTGAAGTCATACTCTTTATCATGATAAGCATCTCTGATGATTCTGAATTTTGAACTGGTTGTGGTTGTTGTACTTGTTGTTGAAAACCACTAGGACGATTAAATACCGGTCCTGGAATTTCAGCTTGCTTGTTTGCGTAGCTGAAATTCAGATGATTTCTCCACCCTGGATTGTCTGTGTTAGAATAAGGATCATACCTTTGTCTCTGCTGATTTAGAAAAATAACATTGACCTGATCCTTCTTCATAACCCTGGGTAGATGCTGGCACCACCATGACTGCAATTTGTTGCATCACTGCTGCCATGTTGCCCATTTGTTGTCGAAGCTCAGAAACTTCGCTCAATTCATTGATTCTCCTGAATAACAATAAGCTCTGCTATCTCCGGAATCCCTTATTTCACTGGTACAAAAGTGCTCGACTACCAGATTCTATCCAACTAACCCACCAAGAATAGGATTTCAGGGTGTAAATTAATCAGATGCTTTACACTTTGTGAATTAGGTCGATCCTAACATCAGAGCATAAGATCGGTCTGCTTACTAGTGTTATCTCTATATACAATTGCTTAACACAATCCCTCTGTCAGTTCTTGCGATGTACTACTTTTGTAAAAAAATGAGTGACAATTACACGTATCACACAACTCAGAACTAGTAAAAGAAATATTAATAGGTTAATTTAATTGATCAGTTTAAATAACCCACCAATATTCTTAGACAACAAAAGTAATAGATATAATCACCTATAAAAACAAAACTTAAAATAAAACTTGATTTAAAAGATTAAAATTTCATTATTTAGGTCTTTAAAATCATCCATAATCAAAAAATAAATTAGCTAGATATAGCTAAAGAATATCTAATAGTTAAATAAAAGAAATAAAATTAAATCGCAGCTACCAGCGTCTCCAACTCTTTTCTTTTTCTCTGTTCCTCTGTATGTTTTTCGGTGTGTAAATGAATGTGGCTAGGAAGGCTATTTATAGCCTTCACCCAACAAGATATGCACGTGAAGGATGATGATAAGGCTAGCAAAGTCAGTGGAGAGAATACTCAGGTTTGAAAAGTCCAAGGCTGTGCTATGGTGCAACGCGGAGCAATTTAATAGAGTGAACCCGAAATCTGAATGGTCTAGATAGTAGGAGTCCAAATGGACGGGAGTATCTTCTTTAAATCTTAATTATATCAAACTTAATGTACTCTGTTGTATCGAATCCCAGCCTCACCTTCTCCGCGTGCGAGTAACTCTCCCATAACTCTTTCGTTTCTCCTTGACAGCTACAAATCTAATCTCTTCTAGCTAAATTCTCGTTCAAGAAATTGATTACAAATCAATGTGGAGTTCCCTTTTCTTCTGAAACTCTTCCATCACATATTCGATCCACCATAATCTGGTATCCACCATAACAATGTCACTTCCAATCTCTCTCTCGAATCACTCGAGCCATATACTCGAGCTCTCTATCTCTGTCTGCCAACAATCAACATCTGCCATGAACCAAACATAAACTCGAGCTCAACATCTTCCGTCAACCACATCCAACAGCCTTAATGTCATTAACAGCTCTTCTTAACTTTTTCTCGGATAGCAATCTCACTTCACCAAACCATCACAGTTCGTCAGTGCCATTAATGGCCACCATCAATGTCTCTGCAACCATTAATCAACCCATTGTTGATCATCACATCCTCTGTCTTGATCGAGTTTTCTTCTCTGGCTCCATTCCATCATCATAGACAGCACCATCACAACCTCCGTCTGCCTCCAACATCGAATTCTTCTCTTCCATGAAAACAGCTCCTCAATCACTCTCGAGTTCCACCATCAGGTTCCATCAACCATCAAGCCATCAACTTCCATCTCTATCTTTCACCGAGAGCCTCTTTTACTGCCATTAATCAGCATCACAAACTCGAGTTTCATAACAAAAATCACCATCGAGTTCATATAGGAAGAATTTCACGAGTTTGGATTTGGGAAGAAGATGGCTGCCCATAAGGTCTGGCGACTTTATAAACATTCAAAAATGGGCGGCCCCGAGAAATTGAGTGGGTGCTTTTATAACTTTTGAAACATGTCTTCCCCTTAACGTACGATGGGTTTCCAATAACAATTTCTCTGCAAATGACCAATTTGCCCATAGTTATTGTTTTGCTTATAACTTTCTCATACGAAGTAGGAATAACTTCATTATTTCTCCCTTAGCTTCGTTTCTTCGTTCTCTACGTGATGATGATACGAAATCCTGGATTAAAGCAAGTTACATCTGGTCTTTGGCCTTTCTTCACTTATAGCACTTCTTTAGTTGCACAATTAAGTACTATTTCAGTTCTTTTGGACGATTCCACCTACTAACAGACAAATAAACAAAAACAAACGTAATATAGAATAATTCACAAGAAATATAGCAAATAAGTGTATGAAATTGACATTCTAAATATGTAAAATATGCACTTATCAAATTCCCTCACACTTAGCTTTTGCTAGTCCTCGACAAACTATATAACCTAAACTAACCTAAAATATATAACAACTCCCATTCGTTGAGGACACGGTTATACTTAGCATGTGTAAGAAGCCTTAAAACCCCTAGGTGTCCCTAGTGGACGAGTTATAGTCTCGTGAGGGTTTACAAGAGGTATACCCACAAAACCTATTCCAACTTCAAAGTTACAAGCATCCAAATAGCTAAGAAGACATAAAGTTTCTACATACTAACAATAAGAAGTTAGAAATACCAAAGAATATTATTCTCATGCTTAACTCTTGGGTTAGGAGAAAACCACCATATGAAAGAATCCAAATTCGAAAGCGACCGAATAAGCATTTTGCCTCACCAATAGGGTTTTATGAAATTGACACTCAAAAGACGCACTTTATGGTTCTCATGTGTGCATGCAGGAGTGAAGATAAAAATCATGCACACGTTGAATGGAGGAAAGGAAAAGGAACCTTTCGAATTATATGAAGATGTTATCCCATAGAAACGTGGGACGAAAAAGAACCCTTTTTTTTTCTCTAGTGACCTCTAAGAAAGGAAATCAACCACTATGTAAAGATGGGAACGCTTACTTACCTTCTCACCCGATCTACAATCAACACCACTCTCACAGCGTCCAATAGAAACAACTTCGTCTTCGGCTTCAACTGTAGATGATGAACTCTTGAACTTCGTAGGACCTTGACAAATTCTAACACTTTTCCTAAATTTCTTGTTGCTTGAAACTTTTTCATATAATTTTTCTTCTCCACGGCCTTATTAAAATGAATACAAACTAAAACAAAAATAAATAAATTCTTGTCTTTTTTTTCCTGATTTTTCTTTTTACATTTTTTTTTACTTTTTTGTTTACTTTTTTTTTCAACTCAAAACAAAATACCAACTGATAAATAAAATAAAATAAAAAAATGAAACTACTATTGTCGTGGGATAAGGACTTTACCACTTAATTTTTCACAACTTGTATTGTCTCGATATCATAAACTTCATTAACTCCCATCTTTTGACTTCCTTCACTCTTGTACATAAGTCTTCAACATGTATAATAATTTTACTCATTGTATTGTTGCTTTACTTGAATATAAAATTTGCACTTTCTTGTACTCTTGCTTGTAAACCTTGAACGTCTTCAACTTTTCTTCAAATTTTTGATGCCCTGCTTGTTGATGATAATGGTGTTTCTATGGACCTGTTGTTATCGAGGGAATGGTGCCAACTGCAAACAAGACTACAAGATAAAGTTAGCAATTCTGATAACATCCTCATGATTGATAAAAATAGCACTCAAGAGATCAAAAATTAGTGCGAAGTTGGATAGTTCATCATTCTACCTGAAGTTTGCGCTGATGAAACACTCTAAAACGGAGAATTTAGACAGGTACGAAGAATTGAAGGTTTTGTGCCTCACTCATGGGTATTGAATGATCAACTTCTCTAATATTGTACTCTCTACCGGTGTTTTAAGTCCCTTTTTGTCAGCTTGTGCTTCTCAGCTACTAAGAACTACGAATGTAGTTCTCTAATACTTCTAAGTTCAGTTATTTCGATGAGAATTCCGTATGTAAACGTAGCTAGAAGTATACAAAGTGACTCTAAGACATCTAAAAGTTGGAGGCTTTCATGCAAATATGTATAAAAAGTTTAAAAATTCTACCTACAAAAGTGAATACTAAAATCTAAATGCTTAATCCACTCCCTCACACTCAAAATTTACATTGTCCTCAAATGTAAATTGAAAATCTTCCAATGTAAAATCAAGGTGGGAAATTCTAACAAAGGTATGAAAAACTTAATAAAACCTAAAAAGTAAAGATAGGAATATTTTAACAGGTGGGTTACCTCCCATGTAACGCTTAGTTTAACATCCTCAGCCCGACTTGGAACTTTTTCACATTACTATTCCAGAGGGAGCAAATCACAAAAGTTAATCTCATCAACATCTACCGTAGTGAAATTTTCCTAGTATGGCTTCAATCTACGGCCGTTTATCTTAAAAAAATTCCAGTTTTGAGACTAGAGATTTCAACTGCACCATGAGGAAAAATATTATTAACAACAAATGGTCCTACCCATCGAGACCTTAGCTTACCAGAGGATAACTTAAGATGAGAATGAAATAGAAGAACTTTCTGCCCCACAACAAAACTTTTTCGAGAAATCAGCTTGTCATGGAAAAGCTTAGTCTTTTCCTTGTATATACGAGAACTCTCATAAGCATGTTTACGTATTTCATCTAGCTCACTAATTTGTAGCTTCCTATGTTTCCCTGCTTCATCATACTCCATGTTGCACATCTTTATTTCCCATAAAAATTTATGTTCTAATTCAACCGGGAGATGACAAGCTTTGCCATAAACCAGTCGATATGGAGACATACTAATCGGTGACTTATACGCTGTTCTATAAGCCCAAAGTACATCGTTGAGTCGTAAGATCCAATCTTTTTTTGTTCTGTTAACCGTTTTCTCCAGAATGGAATTAATTTCACGATTTGAAAATTCACCTTCCCACTAGTTTGTGGGTGATACGGCATACCAACCTTGTGAGTAATGTTGTATTTCTTGAGGAGTGCATGAAAGGATTTCTGTAAGTGTGAGCCTCCATCACTGATAACCACACATGGTGTACCATGTCTATAGAAAATATTTTCCTTCACAAACTCACAAAAAACTTGAGAATCATTAGTAGGGATGACTTTAGCTTCCACCCATTTTCACACATAATCTGTAGCAAGAAATATATAAAATTTTCCAAACGAATTAACAAAGGGCCCATAAAATCAATTCCCCACACATCAAATATTTCTATAGGAAGAATCGGTATGAGTGGCATTTGATTTTGAGCACCTAGATTGCCCGTTCGTTGACATATATCACAAGATTTGCAAAAAAAATATGCATCCTCAAATAAGGTGGGATAATAAAAGACACCCTCAGGTACTTTGATACCATATTTCCACAAGTAGGGCTCATCCCACACATACTCCTTGGCTATCTTTTTAATCTTTATCTTTTAGAAATTGGACATCGTACTAGGTACTTGCCTTGTAACCAAGTAGTTTACTATATCATCGTACCAAGATGTTGAATCTTCAATTGAGAAAAGTTGTTCGTCTGGAAACGACCTGATAAAGGAAGTTCTTCTTCAGAAACAACAAGTCTGCTAAGATGATCTTCCACTGTTTTCTCAACACCTTTCTTATCTCTAATTTCAATATCAAACTCTTGTAATAACAAAATCCACCGTATTAATCTTGGCTTAGCATCCTTCTTCTTCAACAAGTATCGAAATGCTGCGTGATCAGAATATAAAATCACCTTTGTACCCACTAAATAAGATCTGAATTTCTCTAATGCGAACACTATAGCTAATAACTCTTTTTCGGTGGTAGAATAGTTGAGTTGTACATTATTTAGGGTCCTAGATGCATAATAAATCACGTAAGACCGATTGTCCACTTTCTGACCAAAAACATCTCAAACTGCATAATCACTTGCATCACTCATCAACTCGAACGACAAACTCCAGTCAGGTGATTTAATAATCAGTGCAATAGTCAACAATTCTTTCAGTCTACCAAAGGCATCCTTGCACTACTGTTCGAAGTTAAATATAACCTCCTTTTGCAATTGCACATTGGCATTGAGATTTTGGAGAGATCTTTGATGAACCATCTTTAAAAACCTGCATGACCAAGAAATGAGCGAATCTCCCTCACCAAAGTGGGGTGTTGTAAGTTCCCATAAAGTCTATCTTTTCTTTGTCCATTTTGATCCCTTGAGAAGACACAATGTGAGCAAGCACTATACCATAGTTCACCATAAAATGACGATATTTTTTCCAGTTAAGAACGAGACTAGTGTTTATGCAATCTCTTAAGCACGAGTTCAATATTTTCTAAACAAATATCAAATTAATCACCATAAACACTAAAATCATCCATAAATACCTCAATGATGTGTCCACGTAATCAGAAAATATACTAACCATACATCTCTGAAAAGTGGCAGGCGCATTGCACAGACCAAACGACATCCGTCTATATGCAAACGTACCAAACCGACAAGTAAAAGTAGTCTTCTCCTGATCCTCCGGTGCAATAACAATCCTAGTGTATCCCGAATAACCTTCCAAAAGCAATAATGTGAATATCCTGCTAATCTCTCTAGCATCTGATCAATGAAAGGCAAAGGAAAGTGATCCTTGCTGGTAGCTGAATTAAGCTTTATGTAGTCTATGCATACTCTCCATCCTGTTTGAACTCGTGTAGGAAAAATTTCATCATCTTGATTTCTGACAACGGTAACACCCGACTTCTTAGGTACCACCTATACCATACTAACCCATTTGCTGTCAGAAATTGGGTAAATCACCCCCACACTTAACAATTTGAGGATCTCTTTCTTCACAACCTCCATTATTGGGGGATTAAGCCTACGTTGAGCATCACATACTGGCTTGACATCATCTTCCATTAAGATTCTATGCATCCACATGGATGGACTAATTCCTTTGATGTTAGCAATTTTCCAACCAATGGCCGTTTTGTGCTCTTTCAGAACCATAATCAAGCGTTCTTCCTGTACTGCTGTGAGATTCTTCGTAATAATGAATGGAAGCTTTTCCCCATCACCCAAGTAGGCATACTTTAAGTGATCTGGTAGAGGCTTAAGTTATAATTTAGGTGCCTTCACAACAGAAGGTTGTTTGTGGGTAAAAACAATTGAAGGGTAAAATGGGGAAAATAATGGAGTAGGTTAATACTTATAAGATCAAATCGCTTAAACACCAAACATTTATACTGTTGAAGTACTTTTAAGATTCGAGAGATCAATCTGCACGAAATTGGCCTAAATCAAGAAATGATCGTTCCGATTTCGCTTCAGTCACGAAGGGAGGAGAAGGGTTGATCAACAGGGAGGGAAGCATAGAAACTAGTGAGATCAGTGGAATTGAATGTCAGCGGTAGTAAGATGTGTTGAACTGCTATGAAGATAAAAGTGAGTTTTCTAAGGATCTCTAAGATGATAGCTCTGTGATCATTCAAGTGCTTATAAGATGAAACTCTTCTAAAGGAAAAAATCATGTTTTTGTCGATAGGTTGAAGAACCTATTTATATAAGTGGAAGTTAACACATTGATTTCGTAAGTGGTGACAGTTGCAGAGAAGTGGGAGAGTAGAGAAGTGGAGATCATGGTGAAAACCGACTCTATTAGGTTAGTGGGACTTGACAGTTGTACGACCACTAATCCATTCACTCCTTCAACCGCCGACATGACTTTTATACTTTCTCGTCGCTGGTGTATTGTTACACCGCATATGATGTAGGCCCCCAGACCAAAATCCTAGTGAATATCTCCCATGTGACTGTTGATATCTCGAACATGATTTGAATCTATTTTATAGACGTGTATTATTTGGCCAATTGTTGACCTAGCTAAACTATGAGTCTTAGCATATTGATGAGTCTAGCTTGTTGCTGAGACTAGCATATCGTTGAAACTAGCATATTGCTGAGTCTAACATGTTGTTGAGACTAGCAATGACGTTTAATACATCATTGTGTTTGAGAGTCTAATTGATATTGACATTGATAGTTACAGCGTATCATTATGCCAGTTGGGACAACAATGTAGCTGTATTACCTTTGAACCTGCGCAAGTGACAATGTTTCGTGATCACTAGTCTCGTGCAAGCGCTGGCTTGTGCAAGCACAGAACTTGTGTGAGTGTGAACAAGTGTGATCACTAAGTTTATGTTAGCGCTAGATTTATATAAGCACAGGGCTTGTGTGAACGCTAAGTTCATGTGAATATTAGTGTTAGTAATTGCAAAGTAATTTTAATTTCGTCTTACTGTGAGTGACAAAGTAAAGAAATTCAGAATATTGTTGGTAGCAGGACCAAAGAGTGATTGAGGGACCGACCAAGGTAGAAGAGAGAGAGACCAACCAGGGTGGTACAGAGGGATCGATCAAGGTAGTAACAGGGACCGACCAAGGTGGTATAGAGGGACCGACCAAGGTAGTAACAGGGACCGACCAAGGTGGTAGCACGATTTCGTGTGAGAACGAAAACGTCAGGCGCGACTCTATGTTTCGTCTATCATATAGTCGCTTGCATTATTTTAACATATTTTTAATAATGATATTAATGCATGGACTAATTAGATAGAAAAGAAAAATTTAAAAATATTAAAATAATAGTATTTTAATCCATATATTAGGTGGTTGCACCGGTCCCACAACCCTCTTTTTTCTTTGTTACTATTTGTCCTCCTCTTATTTGCTCTTCGAGACTACTAGCTCTTTGTGGCAACATGTTAGCTTTTCACTTCCAGAATTTTCAGATGTGACGTTCTTCAGTAAAACCGTTGTAGATTTCTCGTACGATGTACGTTTTTGATGAAATTCTGACAGTTTTCAACTTGTAGTTCATCTAGGGTTTAGGTCATATCTCCTAGATCGTTATTCGGAATGGGATTCCCTTTTAGTATGTCGTAGTAGACATGTAGAGGAACATATGTTGTTTAAAACATTTTGCCCTATTCCATACCCATTATCACGTTTTTGCAAGGTGATATGACGATATGTCGGAAACTGAGTATTAATCAAAATTAGGGTTTCGTTGTATTTCGACAAATATTGGGATTTTTGATGCAACCAACATTGGGAATATGTTATTCAATCTCAACTAATCATTATCGGAGCTTTGGTTTTTGCATTTGGCGTGACGGTGACTTACGAAAAGGCGGTGTTTCGTCCTAGTGCATCCGTGCGCAGCTTGTTATGCGTTATGACCAATCAATATTATTCAATTAGAGTTTGAATATTGATGTAAAATCACTCTAAATATTCAACCAGGGCTTATAAAAAGGAATTTAGTTGCTCTATGCTAGTATGAAATCTATCTAGGAGCATTAACATCCACTCAGGAACAAAGAGGTGTTCTGGATGCTTATTGTATAGTGAAAGATCATCTGCGAAAGAGTTGTAATCATCACCAGTGATACTTTAAGGACAATGATGCTCTATACTAGTGATTAATTCATCTAGGAGATGCCCTATCATTGTAGAGGAGTAAGCACCGAGTTGCACAATACTAGTGTTATATGTAGAATATTGAAAGCTTAGCCGGGTGAGGCTCTAATATCATATGTATATTTTTGGAGAGAGTACACGATCACTGTGAGATGCCTGTAGTGAGCGTTCAATATTTTAATTCTCTTTCGGAATATAAAATATGAATTTTATGCTCTGTTATCCCCAAAACTAGATGATTATGGAGTCATTCGTCGTTGCCAAACGTTGACTGAATTAGTATATTTATCTATCTTTTGTCAGAATCATTCATCAGCAACCGTAGAATAACAATAAGCTCTGTTATCCCCAGAACTCCTTCTGTCACTGGATACGAAAGTGCTTGACTACCAGATTCTATCCATCTGAGCCACCATGAATAAGCTCTCAAGGTGTAACCCAATCGAATGCATTAGGGTTTGTGAATTTAGGCTGATCCTAGCATCAAACACATAAGCTCGGTATGCTTACTAGTGTTTTCTTCACACACGATTGCTCCACAGGATCCCTCTGCAAGGTCTCGCGTTCTCTACTTGTGTAGGAGGTGTTCGACTATTACACGTATCTCATAACTCTCTACTAGCAATAGAATGATCAATAGAATAACTTGGTTACGCACCCAAACAATCTTAGAATCAATCATAAAACCTAGATATAATGAAAACAAACCATGATGATAGTAAATTCAAACAAACTTGTATTAACTAATGAAGCTTCACGCTTAGAACATTGAATTCATCCTTAATCAACAAAAGGTTTAGCTACTCATGATACAAAGAAGAATGATTTCCCCCTAAAGAGGTAAACCCTTTATATGTAGAAGGTGTGATATGAGAGATATGGTTGTGTAGAGATAATAAGAGATTGTATAAGATGTCTTGTTTGAACCTTAGATGTCTTGTTTTATAGCCTTCAATGCTTGGCCCTCAAGTATCCTCTCCTTCTAGGGTTTAAAATCCTATTGGAACTAAGTTTCCTTGATTTGGAAGTCAAAAAGGTGTCAAAAATACCTAGTTCCCTTATGTACCTCGATGACCTTTCCTCCAAATTTGGTTTTTCTCGATGGTATGACCCAACGAGAATTCTTCCTTTTTCGATGGGATGACCCATCGAGAATTTATTTTTCTTCTGGATTTTCTTTCCTCAGCGGCATGACCCTTCGAGAAAATTGAGTTTCTCGATGGCTTGACCCATCGAGAAAATCCTGAACTTACTTTTCTTATAACTTTTTCATATGAAGTCGGAATGACATTATTTCGTCGTTGGCTTCGTTTCTTCGTTATGTTCAATATGTTGATGAGAAATCATGAATTTGGACAAGTTCCACTTGGTCTTTGGTCCTTATTTCTTTGTAGCACTTCATTTTATTGCACAATCTAGCACTTTGTAGCTCCTTTTGGATGATTCACCTAATATAACATATAAGATAGAAAAAAAAAGAGTAATAAAAAATAATATACAAGAATTATAGGTAAAAAAAGTATGGATTTGACACTATAAACATGTGAATTATGCACTTATCAAATTCTCTCACACTTAGGTTTTGCTAGTCCTCGAGCAAACTACTATCTAAACTAACATAAAATACAACTCCCTTTCGTCAAGGAAACGGTTACACTTAGAATGTGTAACAAGCCTTTAAACCCCTAGATTTCCCTAGTGGACGAGTTATAATCTCGTGACGGTTTACAAGAGGTATACCTATAAAACCTAAATTCCAACTTCCAAATGTTCCAGGGAACATGCATCCAAAGATCTAGGAAGACATAAAGTTTCTGCAAACTAACAATAAGAAGTTAGAAATTCCAAAGAATATTATTCTCATGCTTAATAAAACCACCATATGAAAAAATCCAGGTTCGAGAGCGACCGAATAAATATTTCTGCCTCACCAATAGGATTTTATGAAATTGACACTCAAAAGGCGCACTTTATGGTTCTCACATGTGCGCAGGCAGGAGTGAAGTTAGAAATCCTGCACACGTTGAATGGTGGGAAGGAAAGGTAACCTTCCGAATAATATGAAGATGTTATCCCATAGAACGTTGGACGAAAAAGAACCCTTTTTTTTCTAGTGACCTCTAAGAAAGGAAATCAACCACTATGTAAGGATGAGAACACTTACTAATGGTTTTGTAATAGTGGTAAATAAAGTATCGTTCGCTCGAATTTGTGAAGATTGAATTTAGATTTAATAAAATAATTTTAAACTAAAAATATACACAAAATATGAAAATAATATTAACAAATACTGAGGTTATGAATTTCACCATTAACCAATTAAAGTGATTCAATTCAATAATTATACTTATGCAATTCTTACATTTTAATTTGATTCTAATATGTTGCAAAAGTAGATTCTCCAAATAACAATTGTATAACAAAAGCATGGAACATCTAAAACCTAGGCTAAGCATGTACCATCTAACAAAATCACAACTGTTTAGTAAAAATCATTAAATCAATTTTAATCAAGGCAAATAATCATAAAAGAAATTATAAAAAATAATTAAAATAAAAATATACCACTTTTCTTGGAACAATGGCTTCCTCCATCACCTCAGCAAAGGGGCTTAGTTCCTCATGTTGAAAACACTCTCAAAATACTCATTCATTGCTCAAAAAGGTGTTTACAAATGGTGAAAAATGAGTGAAAATAATGAATACAGTGAGTTTGTAACGTTTATAAACATTACAAACTCATTGTTATAGATGGATAACTGTTTCCTGAAGATAAACGTTGCAAATAAAGATATTTGTTGCAAAGTTAAAAGATTTAGCAACAGAATCTTCAACCTTTTCACCACGGAAACTTCAACCCTCTGGCAACGTTTTTTTCATCTTCTTCATCATGATCACGAGCAAATTTTCTGGAATTCTTGACTTGCGATTCTAGACTCTCCAGACCCCCTTTATAATTCTTACGACTTGTCTATTTATAGTGCATCCTCCCTAACTCGTAATAACTCCTCCAAATCTTCAATCAATTCTCACAAAAAATTATCGGGAAGAAAATATATCTCAGTGATTTTTTTGATTTTCTTCTCGGCTGTATTTCCTTATGATGTCGTTTCCTTACTAAATCAAACAAGATATGATCCAGAGAATAATTGTCATAAAATCAAATCAAAGTACCGAGTATTATCCCGAGATTTTTTTTCTCTTCTTTTGTTTTTACGTGAGAGAATATCTCACGAGTTTAAGTAGCACATCCTGTTTTGATTCTTAGTATCCCAAAATTTCAAAACTCTTCCTCATTAAGAAAAGAAGATATATTGTCTTAAAAGCCTTAAAAATATCTTCCAAAATTCGATTCAAAATTCATGCAGATGAATAGATTTTTTTTCTAGCCAAATTGAATTTAAAATGGGCTTGGGTGCCTTGAACTAAATCTCGGGTACCTTTATCAATTTTGTGTGGGTGCCTTTAGTATTTTTCTGGGGTACCTTTATAACTTTTTGAGCCAATTTTTTCCAAATGTTTATTTCTCCAAATACCTATAAACACAATAAAATCAAAATATAAGTACACAAATGTGTTCTAACAATATACAAATTGAGATCAAATAAGACACGAAAACGTGTCTATCAAATACCCCCAAACTTATTATTTGCTAGTCCTCGAGCAAATCTAATCTAGAAATAAATCCTAACTCACTTTCGCAGGCTTCGCGATTGCACTTAGCGTGTGCAATAAGCCTTTAAACCCATAGATGTCCCTAGTGGACGAGTTTTAGTCTCGTGAGGGTTTACAAGAGGTGTACCCACAAAACCTTTTACTCCAAACCCTAGCTACATGTGAACGATTTGAGGATAGACATTAAACAGGCTATTTAGTTGGTATACTAAATTATTCGGCTATAAGAATCATTACCCTATATGAATCCAATTGTTGTACACGAGTTTGCACTCAGCGTACTAAAATTCATATAAGAATGCAAAACTCTACTCAAATAATCATTGAACATCCAAAACTAGATATAATTCACATTTCTCGAAATCATCAAATTCAATCACAAGGATAGATTAGAAGATGGATATAGAAGTGATGAATGGTGCGCATGTTGACTAAGGTGAACGATGTTTCCCAAAATATTAGTATAAAGTCCGGCTCGGATGCTCCTATTTTTATATTAAAAACAAAAACAAAAAGTGATACTTACAACCTGTTTTCAGAATTTACCTCCCATTTTTGACGAGATTTGAACACCTTCAACGAGTTGTTAATACCACGAAAACCTAAATATATGAAAAACACTAAACAAAAATTCTAACCTACTAAACAAACTCAAACAAATAACAAGTCAATTAACCACTTCTCCCAGGCAGTGACGCCAAAATTTGATGCGTGTCGTGAGTGCAACAAATTAATCAGTATATTTCCCACTAATTAACTAGTAATATAACAGTAGTAAGGATCCCAGAGAGGGTTGTGTAATTGATATGTTATTTGGATTAGCAAAACTAGAATAACCACTAAAAAAGGGGGGGTTATGAGATTCAATTAACTAAAACACAATAAAAAGACAATAATAATAAAGAGATAATTACGGAGTCCTTCGCCGTTACCAAATGTTGGTTGAATTAGTATACTTATCTATGTTTCGTCAGAATCATTCATTACTAACCGTATAATAGCAATAAGCTCTTCTATCCCCAAAACTCCTTCTGTCACTAGATACATAAGTGCTCGACTACCAGATTCTATCTATCTGAGCCACCATGAATAAACTCTCAAGGTGTAACCCAATTTCATGCATTAGGGTTTGTGAATTTAGGTTGATCCTAGCATTAAACACATAAGCTCGATCTGCTTATTATTGTTGTCTTCACACATGATTGCTCCAAAGAATCCCTCTGCAATGTCTCGCTTTCTCTACTTGTCTAGGAGGTGTTTGACTATTACACGTATCTCACAACTCTATACTAGCAATAGAATGATCAATAGAATAACTTGGTTGGCACCCAAACAATCTAAGAATCAATCATAAACCCTAGATATAGTGAAAACAAACGAGATGATAATAACTTCAAACAAACTTATATTAACTAATGAAGCTTCACGCTTAGAATATTGAATTCATCCTTAATCAATAAAAGGTTTAGCTACTCATGATACAAAAAAGAATGGTTCCCCCCTAAAGGGGTAAACCCTAGGTTTTAGATGTAGAAGGTGTGATATGAGAGATATGGTTCTGTTGAGATAATAAGAGATTGTATGGGATGTCTAGTTTGAACCTTAGATGTCTTGTTTTATAGCCTTCGATGCTTGTCCCTCAAGTAACCTCTCTTTCTATGGATTTGACACTATAAACATGTGAATTATACACTTATCAGTTAATAGGATAGACAAAATTATATTATTTCTTTGATTCTACTGATGGGTAGAGACGATTTTACTATTTTATCCTTTGTTAAAAATACACCTTCTACATTAAGTCCCCTGCTTAGTGCGGTACAATAATGTGCCGCAGTAAACATTGAATGATGATTATTACTGACATAAAAAAAACAAATCAACAAGATTAGTCGTTAACTATTACCAGGAATAGTAGTCTTCTTGAACCTTTGAATAAGCAAGCATAGCAGAACGTCTTGATTGCATTAATAGTGATTCGATAACAAAACAAGGCTCTTGAGATTGGCTAGACACGCATAGCTTGGTAGTAGAGAGTGTTGAGGCAATGTTGTTGTCATAACACTTGGATAAGTGTTGAGGCAGTGGTGCCTTAGAGCACTAAGATGAGTGTTGAGGCAGTGGTGCCTCAGAACACTTAGATGTAAACTCGTATGTAACTTCAATATAAATCTATATAGGTATTTTAGTGAGTCAATACTGTCCAATTGAACGTGAATATTGACATGGGTTAATTTTTGGGAATCCAGCTGCGAGATATAGCACCAGATGATACTCAAATTTTCTCTATACTAGTGGGAAACCCATCTAGAAGCTTGAGGTTCGTAATATAAAATCATAGAACATCTGGAAAATATAGTGAGCGTCAATGTTATTCTGATTATTTTATACGGTGATAAATGTTGATTCAATTTTATTAGTTATGATCTTATATGTAGTTAGCCATACATATAGAGAGAAGACATGGATAAGCACCTTATGAAACTCAAATTGCTCTATACTAGTGGGCAATCCATCTAGGAGCTTGAGATTTGTCATGTAAGAATCATAGAACATCTAGGAATGTTATAGTGAGCGCCAGTGTTGTTTTGATGATTTCGTACAGTAATGAATGTTGGTTAATTCATTAAATTTGATCATATACATAGTTGGCCATACATATAGAGAGAGGACAAGGATGAACACTTGTTTTAAAATTCTTTGCAGAATTCTGAGGTTTAATATTGACAAAAATAAAATAACAAGGCTTAGTTGTTAGGTATTTACCAGAGATATTGTAGTAGGCTTGAACTGTGAATATCGTCATGTTGATGGTTGAATGAACGAGAATCCATGTGGCTGAATGAGGAATTTCGTCATAATTCGTCGTCAGAAAATTCAGAGATTAGGTCTTTGATAAAAACGCTGTAAAATCTTCATACGAAGTCCTTTTTCGATAATCTACCCCAAATTTTTCATGCCAAGGAGATGATATATCTCCCAATGAACAGGTATTTGAGTTTTGAGTTCATACAAGGCCTCAAAAACACGGAACAGTAAAATTCAGGAAGAATTCATGAACTTTTCAGATGTTAGATAGTTTATCGTTTCGATCATATCTCTTAGCTCACTTGTCCGATTTATGTGAAATTTTTATATTTTGTAGAGGAAATCCATATGAAGAGTTTGGTATATAACTCCTTACTAGATTCATCACCAATTTCTCCTAGATCACGACTTTGTACATGACAATGTAGAATTGTGTCTGACGAGCTTAATGCAAAAAATAACGTTGTTTTATGTCTTTAGATAATTTACTTGTATCTTGAAGGCTTGATGAATTAATTTTATGTTATCGGTTCACTTGTTCTATGAACCTCTTTTTTGACGCATGAATTTGGTGCTTGCAGTACCATCTTTGTTTCTGTGAGTTGTAGAAACATCACTTCTGAAACTTTATTGGTCATGGGACAATGATTGAGGTTGCTCTCAAGAGTGAATGATGCAAAGACCATGTTGGTACTTCCTGGTTGTATCATGTCCTTCGTGATGGATGGTTAGCATAGACAGTCCTAGTGACGGTCATGATGTTGGACTGTGAAGTAGACCGTCACGGTCAGTGGACCGTCAGTCCCAGTATTATCAACTACCTTTTCATTCTCTATCTTTCTTCTTTCCTCTTTCTTGCAAGCAAGGTAAAAGATTTGGTATAAATACCTAGGTGGGCCTAGGTAAAGATTCCTAGGTGAAGGACTTGGTGGAAAGACCTAGGTGGACGTCGATCGACTACGAAGGTTATAAATCCCGTCTAGAAATTTCTGCCTTTATACCGTTCACTGTGGAAGCTGTAGAAACTTCATACGACACCGAAATTTGGTGCTTGACCCCAAATTTTGAATCTAAGAGGATAAGATATCATATGCAAAAAGAATCACTTCATTTGGAGTTGTCTAGGTTAGTAAACCATGCATGCATGCACATTTATAACTTGTAATCTCGTGGAAATTTTTAGCTTCTATGGACTTGAGTGTAGAAGCAATATATCTCTTCTCGTATATCCGATTGATGCGCCCTTTACGAATGTTGTAGCTAAGCGAAAAGACAGTGGGGTTGGTATATTGGCTAATTTTCTAATTACCACCCCACACTGGGATGGGCAAACCCAAAAAACGAGTTGGAAAATGGGTATATTGGGGGGGTGGGGGTGGGGGGGGGGGGGGGTTGTCCATCGAGGCTCAGAGAAAGTCGATCGTCTATGTTTGAGACGATCGACTCACATTGAGATGCTCGTCCTATGCTAGGCCGAGCGGCTCAATTGGAGTCGAAAACGGTCGAATTTCAACGGATCTCAATTCTCCCCTATAAATTCAAACATTTTCAACTCCAAAATCACACCTTCTCCACTTAAAAAATCTTCTAATTTCACTTCAATCTTAATCTTTCCATCTCAAACTTTTGATCTCAACTTATGGATCCTAAAGTGGAAAATGAAGAAGCAAAAATGATAAGGGAATTATGGCTCCAACAAGCTCAAGGAATTATGCTATATATTAATCAAATGGATGAAGATTCAGACGGTGATAGAAGGATGACTAACCATATGATACAATTATACTCAGGGAAAATACCTCGATATCCAGAACCAAGAGCCGTTTTGACAAGAAGATAGACGTGGAGATACCGAGAGGAAAGACATCAAAAAATAATGCGTGATTATTTTATTAATAGAAGTGTGTACTCTGATGAAGATTTTCAACGTCGCTTCGGCATGCCACAACCCTTGGTCATGCAGGTTATTAGAGAGCTCTGTCGGGTAAACCCTAAATTCAACTATCAATTTGATACACTAAACATACGACGACATAGTCCTGAACAAAAGGTCACTACAACCCTAAGGATTCTAGATCATAGTTTGCCTGCGGATGCCTGTGATGAGTATTGTCGTATGGCAAAAACAACAACATACGAAAATCTCAAAAAAATTTGTGAACTGTAGTCAACCATTTTGGTCCGCGTTTTTTACGACAACCAACGCAAGATGATGTCGACCGACTAATAGCTGAAAACACCAAAAGAGGATTTCCCGGAATGCTAGGTAGCCTTGATTGCATGCATTGGATGTGGCACAAATGTCCTTATGCATGGTTGGGTCAATATAAGGGCCACTTCACCAAACCAACTATTGTTATGGAAGCGGCATCCTCTTATGATTGCTGGATATGGCATGTTTTTTTTGGAATACCGGGTTCAAATAACGACATTAATGTTTTTCATAAATCGTCTCTATTTGAAGAGTTGAAGTATGGAACTGCTTTAGCTTCAAATTTCACCGTCAATGACAAAAAATATAAGAGTGGGTATTTTCTGGCTGATGGAATTTATCCACAGTGATCAACTTTAGTTCAATCTTACGCACAGGTAGCCCATGGCGAACGTGTAAAACAACATTTCAATGGGAAGTAGATGGTGGTTAGGAAGGATGTCGAACGAGAATTTGGAGTTTTGAAGCGGAAGTTCCATATAATTTGTGGACTATATCGTTCGTTCAAACCAATAGAAATGAATAGGGTTATGCTCACCTGCATCATTTTGCATAATATGGTAATCGAGGAAACCCGTCGAGATCCCACTTGGACAAGTTATCCACATCAGGATTTAAGGAGCGATATTCAACCCCTCCACGGTGTGCCATCAAGAGAGTACAGAATGGTAGAAGCGAGAATTGAACACATAAGATTATATGCTAGGCTAAGGGAAGATCTCATTGCACACTTGTGGGCTTATTTTGGAAGAAAAAACCCTCACAGGATTTAGTTTTAGTTTTTGAACCTTTTATTATTTCAATCATTTTATTTCTTTTATTTTAATTGGATTTATGTAATCTAGGTATCAAATATTGAAATTAAGGATAAAATTGGTGAAAAAACAACACTGCAGTTGAAATGAAATTTGATTACATCGAAATTGAAACATTGAAACAAAGGATTACATTAAAAAAAAACTAGCACTAATCTAGTGGAACATTGGCATTATTGATATCCTCATTCTCCTCCTCATCAGAATCAACGTCAACTGAATATGGGCATTGTTGTACGTTCTGTGCTTCAATTTTATTTATTTCTTCTTGTCAGAGTCGCAGTTGCGTCTGATTCATCTTTGACATGTCCATTCCCAAGATTCCTCTCATTTGAGCATTAAAAATATTATGTTCAAGTGCCTTGCGACCTCTCCTAATTTCTTCAGTCATTTTCTTGCGTTCTACCATTTTACCAATATCAGTATTTTCTTGTTTTTCAAAACATTCTTAGAAGTTGACATCTGAAATTGAAGATTCAGTAGTTTCTTCAGACGCCTTTCTGATCCTTTTAGCTTTCTTGTTGCCTGGTCCATCATATTTTTCTGTATTTCCATTAACATTAAGATTACTATTGGCATGCTGGAATACGGTCGTGTTGATTTGTGGGGCTGAGCCTGTTTCTAGTGAAGAATAAGTAGACGGAGACCCTTGAGAAATGTTTTCTTTCTCGTAAAGGGATTGCTTTGGTACTTGATATTCATTCAAAAGTTCGGGGTTAAATCGGTTCAGGACTTTGAGAATATGGAAATATTCTTCAAAGTTGAAACTCGAATTTTCTTTGAGTTTCCATGCCTCTCGATTTTTTCGCATCTGCGGTTTCAACATTTTAAAATTAGTCATACAATAACTTGATAATACAAAGTTTTAAAAATCAATAATACATTTTAAAATGCAACTAACTTACTATATCGGCTTCAGTATCACCTCTTCCTTTTTGGCGATTCACTTGTATCATCACACCTACCCAAGCGCTCACGGCTTTGCTGATTACATGAAAATGACATGAAAACCCGTTGAAGTCACGTTTACTAGGATTCCCAGTTTCCTTATCAAAGAATTCAAAAAAATTCTTCCAAAGCGTTGTAGCATGTTGACTAACACCATTGACAGCATCAAGCGTACATGATACATATCCTTTGCAGATAGCTTTATCTTCATTGAGATTAAACCTTGGAACGCAAGGCTTTTGTGAACCCTTTCCTGATTCAGTATTCTGTGTTTGTGATGAGCTGGTCGTTGTTTTTTCTGATTTTTTTAGCAGAAGTTGAGATCAAGAGTTTAAAATGGAAAGATTAAGATTTAAATGACAGTAGGAGATTTTTTGAGTGGAGAAAGTGGATATTGGAGTTGAAATTGGTTGAATTTATAGGGAGAGAAGTTAGAGCCGTTGGATTAGATCTGTTGGGATCTAACCGTTATCGAGGCAACATAGGCCGAACGGCTCTTGTTGCCTCGGTCGATTCATATTAAGTCGTTTAGCCCATTCCCCACTACCCAAAATGAGTTTTCCCATCCACCTGGCTTGGCATTTTGGCAAAAATACTAATGCCCACTAGAATTGCTCTAAGACATAGACGAACATCTTTCGTTAAGGAAGTATTGTCCAATTCCTCACCCATTGACACGTTTTTGTGAATCAATGACCTGAAGTGTGTTGTATCTCATCTGTAGAGGTCATGAAAACATATTGTAGAAGACCTTGCCTTGTGCCCGTCCGTCGTGGAAGCTTTGAGAAGAGTTTATATTAATAAATCCTTAGTCCTTAGAGAAGTCTAATCCATCGAGTAACACTTCCAGACTGAGGTTGTAGAGAATGGAAAGTTGATGAAGCCGGACATGAGAATGTTGCTCCTAAGACCGTTGTTGCTGCTGAGACCACCACGGCTGGAGTTGCTCCAAAGACCAAAAGAGATGAAACTATGATAATCGACATAGTCTTTGATCCTCCATCCAATGAGCCCTTTCCACCATTGACTAGTTGGTTCATCATCCTTATTTTGTGGTAAGGCGAGTAGAAGTAGTGCTGCATATCGTCAATGATACACATACTGAAGCTAGAGATGCCATTACTGAAGGTATACTCTTTGATTGGGAGTACAACTTGAATAATATTGAACATTATGACTTTAATATGAAGTGGCCTCATCGGGAAATAGATGTTGTTGAGGCGGATAACATCAACAACAATACAGTCTCCAATAGAGAGGTTCTTGCGGAGGATAGGAAATTTCTCACTCGTGCAGAGGTTGTGATGTAGAGAGATTCGCTTGAGGAGCACAAATTGGTAGGTACGACTAGCATGTCAGAAGGATTAAATCCACTTCATACTAAGTCCAACAAGAATAATATTTATTTATTGTTATTTTATTTGAGCAAGCTTTGCTCTTTCTGCGATTATGCTCTTAGACACTTGAAGAATTCTTCTTCTACCGTGAAAACAACGGGAAGGTCTTTGGAACATTAATTGGTTGTAGCTAACGCGCTGGGGTTGAAGCAAGAACTTGAATGAAAGTCGGAGTCGAAGCGGACGTCGGCGTTGAGTGTCTGAATCATGAGACAAACGTCTTCTCTGCACTTCATAGATGATTGAACAATGAATTTTTTGTTGATGACATGAGATATTTTTATTTGGTTTGATTTTTGGGTTTGAATTAGCAAATGATCAGCAAATGGATTATGAAAACTTTGAACTAATGGTTTTTTGAATTGAGATTTTTGATTGTCGAATGCAAATTTATATTGCATACATTTTGGAGGAAAGGAAATTACAAAGAATTAGGGAAATAATTAGACGTAGTTAGTAGGATAACTAGACGTCAAAAACTTTGGACATTTGACATGTATCATCACTCCTACTGGATCGTTATCCATATTAATTAGCTTGTAGTTTCCACAAGATGTATTCTTAGAAATCATGTAAGGCCTTTCCCATTCATAAGAGAGACTTGACTGGTTGAGTTTGGCTGCCTTCATTACGAGATCTCCAATATGAAAAACATCAGGCTTTTCATCTCAGTCTGGCATATCTGCTTCTTACAAGACTCTTCCTTCTTTTCTAGAGTTTCGTCTTCAATATTTTTCATAAGAGTAGGCATCAATTGAATTACAGACATCTGGAATGTACTTCTTTTACGTCCAGGGATAATTTTATCCCATTTGATAAAACGCTCAAAAGGAACAGCTTCACACTCACACCTTCGAGTTATAGCTGAGTTGGCTTTACCAGTAATGTCAAGTCCCCAAGTGTGAGGGGAGTGAGGGACATTGAGAGGTAGAGAGACGAATTCAATAATTTTTACTTGAGCACGATACCTCTCTACATATAATGTCGCGCTTTCTCTTGGCTCATGTTTCATGGTCGTGAAGTCTTGGTATTCTTTTGGGTACATAAAAGGGTTATCTGTCATAAACTTCTGCTGAGGTGCAGAGCTGTCTGCTTGAGATAGATATGGTTATGAAGGTGTCTTAGTGGTTGCAGTTTTGTTGGTATATAGCGATGGACGACCCAAAACCATGTCATAATCCAGATCTTCCTTTGTTATTTAAAATTTGGTTGTAGCGCATGTAGAACCCATTTGAATTTCAATATCAATGAAGTCATAGGCATTCACAGTTCTTCTTTCGGGATCTTAGATAGTAGTAAGTACGTGGACAGCTTCACCCTGTGTGATCCCAATGGTCCTGAGTGTCTTGATAGGAATAATGTTGATGGTAGTACCGGTGTCAATCAGGGTTTTCTTGAATTTAGCGTCTCTGAGACCAGCTACAGTGAGAATTCCCCAGTCACACCTTTCTCCATCTTCGGCCGCCTGTGCAGGTTTGGACTGTGTCTTGTCCTCGTCGAGCGGAGGTAGTCTTCTTTCAAACACAATTTGATTAATAGCTTTGAACAAGTCCTTGCATTGCGCCATTGAGAGATATAGAAGTTCACATACGCGCTTCATCAGAGAATGAACTACTTGGTTGGTTGGTTCTTCAGACATAATGAAGTTCCTGATAGGGAGAGGGTTTCTGTGTACACCTTCATTCCCCAAGTCTAGTTCTCCCGACTCGATTTATTCTTTGAATATCCGGTTAAAGATATTGCAATCACTTGTAGGGTGATTGATAAATATGTGGAAGTGACAATACTTAGGATTTGCCATTTCTTGCTCTGTTGTGGACGTCAGATGTGAGGTAAGTTGATTGTTCCAACTTCAATCCAAACTTCTAGAAGCTCGATTAGTTCTTCAATTGGAAAAAAAAAATTATGGCTGATGGGGTTTCCCTTGGTTGTTATTGTCGACGTTGAGTCGGTGGTGGAGCTGCAGCTGCTTGATTAGTTCTTCGAGGTGGACGACCTACTTGTGGTGTGGGAGTTGGAACTGGTGCTGGTGCTGTATGCTTGGGTCGTTTCTCTGGTATTGGAGCTTTCCTTTTACCTCTTTTAGTCATAGTACTCACAGATGGCTGAGTACTGTACGGCTTAAGAATTAGGCGTCTACTGCTACGGATATCACGTGGTTATTTTTTTTTGGTAGGCCTCGTCCTTTATAGCAAGCAGGTACAGTCGTGGATGATAATTTAGCAACTTCACGTAACTCAGAAAATATTCGAAAATAAAGATTCTCCAGAAGTGCACGATAGACTGGTATCATACCATTGATGCAGAGTTCCACCAATTGAAGCTCAGTGACATTCGAGTCATGGAAATCTAGTGCTTGTACCCTGAACCGCTTCACATACTCATTAGGATGTTCATTCCATCGCTGAAACATCCTTCCCAAGTTTGATAATGTGACTTGTTCAGATACAAAGAAGTATTTCCTACAGAAGGCATTGACCATCTTACACCAGTTAGTGATACTGTTGTACCAAGTGTATGCTCTTCCATTAAGAGACTTAGAAAACTCTCTGAGGCAGAGTATATGATTATATTCATGTTCTCCTATTAATTCCAAGAATCGTGAAATGTGTTCACGAGCATTCCCAGTTCCATCATAGAGTGAAAATGAAGGGGATGAATATCCTATGGGAAGAGGAATCCTCTGTATTTCGGAGGGATAAGGGGGTTGATGTTGATGAAAAGCATACAAATTCTCTTTTCTGCTACTTTGAAAAGTGGCAGGCGCATTGCAAATACTAAACGATATCCGTCTATATGCAAACGTACCAAAGGGACAAGTAAAAGTAGTTTTCTCCTGATCCTCCGGTGCAATAACAATCTGATTGTAGCCAGAATAACCGTCCAAAAAGCAATAATGTGAATGTCCTTCTAATCTCTCTAGCATCTGATCAATGAAAGGCAAAGGAAAGTGATCCTTGCGGGTAGCTAAATTAAGCTTTCTGTAGTTTATGCATACTCTCCATCCAGTTTGAACTTGTGTAGGAGCAAGTTCATCATTTTTATTTCTGACAACGGTAACACCCGACTTCTTAGGTACCACTTGTACCATACTAACCCATTTGCTGTCAGAAATTGGGTAAATCACCCCCATACTTAACAATTTGAGGATCTCTTTCTTCACGACATCCATCATTGGGGGATTAAGCCTAAGTTGAGCACCACGTACTGGATTGACATCATCTTCCATTAAGATTCTATGCATGCACATGGATGGAGTAATGCCTTTGATGTCAGCAATTGTCCAACCAATGGCCGTTTTGTGCTCTTTCAGAACCCTAATCAATCGTTCTTCCTATACTTCTGTGAGATTCTTCGCAATAATGACTGGAAGCTCTTCCCCATCACCCAATTAGGCATATTTTAAGTGATCAGGTAGATGCTTAAGTTCTAATTCAGGTGCCTTCACAACAAAAGGTTGTTTGTGGGTAAAAACGACTGAAGGGTAAAAGGGGGAAAATAATGGAGTAAGTTAATACTTATAATATCAAATCTCTTAAACACTAAACATTTATACTGTTGAAGTACTTTTAAGATTAGAGAGATCAATCTGTATGAAATTGGCCTAAATCAAGAAATGACCGTTTCGATTTCGCTTCAGTCACGAAGGGAGGAGAAGGGTTGATCAACAGGGAGGGAAGCGGAGAAAGTAGTGAGATCAGTGGAATTGAATGTTAGCGGTAGTAAGATGTGTTGAACTGCTATGAAGATAAAAGTGAGTTTTCTGAGGATCTCTAAGATGATAGCTATGTGATCATTCAAGTGCTTATAAGATGAAACTCTTCTAAAGGAAAAACTCATGTTTTTGCCGATAGGTTAAAGAACCTATTTATATAAGTGGAAGTTAACACATTGATCTCGTAAGTGGTGGCAGTTGTAGAGGAGTGGGAGAGTATATAAGTGGAAATCATGGTGAAAACCAACTTCATTAGGTTAGTGGGACTTCACAGTTGTACGACAACTATTCAATTCACTCCTTCAACCGCCGACACGAATTTTATACTTTCTCTTCGTGGGTGTATTGTTAAACCGTACATGCTATAAACTGCCATACCAAAACCCTAGTGAATATCTCCCCATGTGATTGTTGATGTCTCGAACATGATTTGAGTCTATTTTATAGATGTGTATTATTTGGCCAATTTTTGAACTAGCTAGACTATGAGTCTTAGCATATTGATAAGTCTAGCTTGTGTTGAGACTAGCTTATTGTTGAAACTAGCAATGATGCTTAATATATCATTGTGTTTGAGAGTCTAATTGATATTGACATTGATAGTTACAGCGTATCATTGTGTTAGTTGGGAAAACAATGTACTTGTATGACCTTTGAACCTGCGCAAGTGACAATGTTTCGTGGTCACTAGTCTCGTGCAAGCGCTGGCTTGTGCAAGCACAAAACTTGTGTGACTGTGAACTCGTGTGATCACTAAGTTTATGTTAGCGCTAGATTTATATAAGCATTAGGCTTGTGTGGACGCTAGGTTCATGTGAATATTAGTGTTAGTCATTGCGAAGTAATTTTAATTTCGTCTTATTGTGAGTAACAAAGTAAAGAAATTCAGAATATTGTTGGTAGCAGGACCAAGGAGTGCTTGAAGGACCGACCAAGGTGGAGAAGAGAGACCGACCAGGGTGGTATAGAGGGACGACCAAGGTAGTAACAGGGACCAACCAAGGTAGTAACAAGGACCAACCAAGGTTGTATAGAGGAACCAACCAAGGTAGTAACAGGGACCGACCAAGGTGGTAACACGGTTTAGTGAGAGAATGAACTCGTCAGTCGTGACTCTATGTTTCGTCTATCATATAGTCGTTTGCAGTATTTTGACATATTTTTAAAATAATATTAATGCAAGGACTAATTAGAGATAAAAACAAAATTTAGAAATATTAAAATGATGGTATTTTAATATATATATATTAGGTGGTTGCAGGACCTTGCTGAGTGCGGCACCTTGATGTGTACAGGACCTTGCTGTGTGCAGCTATTAGAAGAGCAAATGAGATTTAAAAGACTAGGAAACCCTAAAATAAAAGGTAAAAATAACAAAACTTAAGAGAAGAGGGAATGAGGACCGGCCAAGGGTGGTTAGCTTGCTCTTATTTTTCCTCCTCTTATTTGATCTTCGCAACTACTTGCTCTTCGCGACTACTAGCTCTTCGCGACTATTAGCTCTTCGCTGTAGCATGTTAGCTTTTCACGTCCATAATTTTCAGATGCGACATTCTTCAATAAAAACGCTATAGATTTCTCATACGATGTTCGATTTTGATGATCATCCCTAATTCGGAATCCTAATATCACTAGCTACATCCCCTTTATAAATGATTTAAGTTTCGAGGTCGTTTTGGTCGTCAAACGGAGTAAACAATAACCCTCCCGATGAAATTTTGACGGTTTTCAGCTTGTAGTTCATTTAGGGTTTAAAGCATATCTCATATACCGTTATTCGGAATGGGATGTCCTTTTAGTATGTCGTAGTAGACATGTATAGGAACATATGTTGTTTAGAATATTTTGCCCCATTCCACACCCATTATCACGTTTTTGCAAGGTGATATGACGATGTGTCAGAAACTGGGTATTAATCAAAATTAGGGTTTCGTTGTATTTCGACCAATATTGGGTTTTTGATGCAACCAACACTGGAAATATGTTATTCAAGCTCGACTAATCATTATCGGAGTTTTGGTTTTGCATTTGGCGTGACGGTGACTTACGAACACGCGGTATTTCGTCCTAGTACATCCGTGCGCAGCTTGTTATGACCAATAAATATTATTCAATTAGAGTTTGAATATTAATGTAAAGTCACTCTAAATATTCAACCAGGGAATATAAAGAGGAATGTAGTTGCTCTATACTAGTAGGCAATCTATCTAGGAGCATTAACATCCACTCAGGAACAAAGAGGTGTTTTGGATGCTTATTGTATAGTGAAAGATCATCTGGGAAAGAGTTGTAATCAGCATCAGTGATATTTTTAGGACAATGATGCTCTATACTAGTGATTAATTCATCTAGGAGCTGCCTTATCATTGTAGAGGAGTAAGCATTGAGTTACACAATACTAGTGTTGTATGTAGAATATTGAGAGCTCGGACGGGTGAGGCTCTAATATCATATGTATATTTTTAGAGAGAGTACAGGATCAGTGTGAGATTCATGTAGTGAGCGTTCAATTTTTTAACTCTCTTGCGGAATATAAAGTATTAATTTTATGCTTTTGATGTCGGGTCAATATGCTAGAAAAATTATATTATTTCTTTGATTCTACTGCTGGGTAGAGACGATTTTACTATTTTATTCTTTTTTAAAAATCCACCATCTACAAAGGTAAAGGAACTTCATTAGTTATGGGTAAATAAATGTATATGATATTACCCATTTTATCTTCTTGTGATGCTGTTAAGGTACCACACATCTCCAAGTTCTCTTTATCCATGTCAACGTCCAGGTTAGGCATGCCATTGACGTCTGTATCAATGCTCTATCTCAACACTACTCCAAGCTCATCTTCATTATTCATCTCAAGCATCTGCTGAGCTAACGAATCGATAACATCAATAGAAAAAACAGCATGGACATCACTTGGATAACGCAGTGCTTCAAAGATGTTAAAGCGTATAATCTTCTTATCAAACTCCATAGTAAGTGTCCCACCATCGGCATCGATCTTCATCTTTGCAGTCTTCATAAATGGTCTCCCAAGAAGTAACGAAGTAAATGAACTATTTTCACCATTCTGCATATCCAAAACATAGAAATCAACTGGAAAGATTAACTCATTAACTTGAACTAACACGTCCTCAACGAGCCCCTTGGGATATATATTGGACTTGTTTGCCAATTGAATGATAATCCTTGTCTCCTTTAATGGCTCGAGATTCAAAGAATCATAAATATCAGCTGACATAACACTTATGGATGCTCCCAATTCTAGTAAAGAACGCTCAAACCTCCTGGTACTAATAGTAATTGGCATTGTAAAACCTCCAGGATCGGTATACTTCGCAGGCATCTTCCTTAATAACTTAACTGAATCACTTTCGCCTAATTGAATAACTTCACTAGGACTCAACTTATCCTTATTTGTACACAAATCCTTCAAAAATTTAGCATACCTTGGTACCGTTCTGATGGCTTCAATAAATTGAATGTTGATTTGTACCTTGCTGAAAATATCCATAATCTCCTTATCTTGAGTTTCCTTCTTTGACTTGGCAAAACGACTAATCAAAGGAGGTGGTGTGGTAAAGGTAGGAATCATGTCCTTAAGTTGGCCAGTTGGGGTTGGATTTTCCTTAGGAACAGTTTTCTCCTCTACTTCCTTTTCTAAGTCGCCACTACCCTCTTCTTGTTGATTTGATTCTTGTACTTACTTTCCACTCCTTAGAGTTATAACATTGACGTGCTCTCTTGGGTTCACAAAAGGTTGTGATGGCAACTTTGTCGAAGATTGTGCATTCATTTGATTCATCTTTGTAGATAATTATCCCATTTGAGTTTATAAATCTTTAATAGCATTATTAGTTTTTAAATGATTCTGTTCGTCTTTCTGTTGACTCTATTGGAACATAGATGAGAGGCCTTGCATCATGGTAATCATTTTCTCAGAAGCATCTTCCTTGGGAACTTGAGGTTGCGGCTGTGGATGGAATTGTGGTTGTTGAAAACCACCTTGTCGAACATATAGATTAGGAGCTGCAGCTTGCTTGTTTACATAGTTGAAATTCGGGTGATATTTCCTACCTGGATTTTAGGTATTAGAGTAGGGATTATACCCTGGCCTCTGATTAGGAAACACAACATTCACCTCTTCGGCCTCTTCTTCATAAGTAGGGATGATCATTGCAGCCATTCTTTGTACCACCTACTCTATGTTGTTCATCCGCTGCTCTGATTGTGAAGACTCTGCTATCTCGCTTACTCGTCTGACATTTGAGTTTTTTATGGTGTAGAATTATTGAGCATTTGAAGCCATACTCTCAATCAAACTAGTTTCTTACGAAATCGTTTTCTCAATAAGTGTACCTCCTGCAGTTGCATCAATCAAATTCCTATGTTCTGGAAGTAATCCTTCATAGAAGTATTGAATGATGAGTGTTGAAGATATGTTGTGATGTGCGAATCTTGCCAACAATCGTTTGTATCTCACCCAGTATTCATAAAGCGACTCTCCAGTAATTTACAAAATGCCGCTAATCTCTTTACGAACAGATACTGCTTTAAAAGCAGGAAAATGCTTCTCCAGAAATAGCTTTTTCATTTCAGGCCATGTTGTAATGCTCCTTGGAGAAAGGTAATACAACCATTCTTCTGCTAAGTCTGTCAATGAAAATGGAAAGGCTTGCAGCATAGCCGTCTCTATGTCTGTGGTTGCATGCCTCAGACTTGTCATTGTGTTCCTGAACATTTGAAGATGTCGATTTGGGTTCTCACCAAGATGTCCCTTGAACTTTGGTAAATGATGAATCATATTCGGATTCAGCTCCACTGGATTAGTTATTGTGATGCACAGCGGTTGCGAATCTAAGCATGGAGAATTTAACTCTCCCAACTTCTTTTCTGGAGGTGGAGGATCTCTCTCGTCGTCTGAATTAACCATCTCTTTTGTAAAAGGTTTTTGTAGCTTAAACTGAGGTTCTTGTAGTAATGTTCCCTTGCGATTTTGAATTCCGCACCTTGGGTAGTCCCAACGTTAAGGTGTCAGAGACCAATTTCCTGAAACCAAAACTCTTAAAACAAAATCTAAAAAAAATTAATGAAATAAATAGTAATAAATAAATACCTAAGAAATTTAGAATAAAGAAAACTAAAAATAAAATAAATACTTAGTTAATCTAAAAAAATTAAACAAATAAAGAAATCTAAATCTAAAAATTAAAAATAAAATAATAAAATTAACAACTAAAAAAAACTATTAACTGCTCCCAGGCAGCGGGCCAAAATTTGATGCGCGTCGTTTACACAACAAATTAATTCACTTCTTTCCAAAAAATTAACTAGTAAAATAATGGCAAGGAGTTCGTTTCCACGTAGAACAGTGAGTTTCTAGTTGTTATAAAGTAACTAAAATGGAAGGTTTTTAGATTTAAAACAAAGTAAACAATAAACGAAACAACAAAGATTGATTTAAAATAATAAGAAGAATAGGACTAAGGAATCCTTCGCCGTCACTGAACTGAAATTTAATCATACAAGTCTTTTTCTTGTTGAATTTATATTGTTACCAACCGTAGAATAGCAATAAACTATGATATCCCCGGAATTCCTTATTTCACTGGTACGGAAGTGCTCCACTACCAGATTCTATCCAACTAACCCACCAAAAATAGGCTCTCAGGGTATAAATTAATCAGATGCTTTACACTTTGTGAATTAGGTTGATCCTAGCATCAGACGCATAGGCTCGGTCTGCTTACTAGTGTTATCTCTATATACAATTGCTTAACAGAATCCCTCTGTCAGTTCTTGCGATGTACTACTTTTGTAAAGAGTTGAGTGATAATTACATGTATAACACAACTCAGAACTAGTAGAAGAAATATTAATAGGTTGATTTAATTGATCAGTTTAAATAACCCACCAATATTCTTAGATGATAAAAATAATATATATAATAAATAATAAAAACAAAACTTAAAATAAAACTTAATTTAAAAGATTAAAATTTTATTATTCAGGACTTTAAAATTATCCGTAATTAAAAAATAAATTAACTAGTCATAGTTAAAATATCTTATAATTAAATATAAAAAAATAAAAAAACAAAATTAATATCGCAAACCGAATTATAGTCGCAGCTACAAACGTCTCCAACTCTTTTCTTTTTCTCTGTTCCTCGCTGTGTTTTTCGGTGTGTAAAGGAATGTGGCTAGGAATTTATAGCCTTCACCCAACAAGATATGCACGTGAAGATTATGATAACGCTAGCAAAGTCGGTGGAGAATCCCCAGGTTTCAAAACTCCATGGCTGTGCTACGGTGCAACGAGGAGCAATTTAATAGAGTGAGAAATCTGAATGACCTAGATTTTAGTGGAATCCAAATGGACGGGAGTGTTTTCTTTAAATCCTGATTATATCAAACTTAGAGGGTGTTTGTTTTTTGCACTTTAAAGTGATTTTCACTTCAAATTTCTTTAAAATGGTGGAACCCAAAAAAATGGGGTGTCTGTTTTTTGACTATATAGTGATTTTTATCACTTCAAGTTGTGGTGATTTGAAGTGCAAAATATGAAGTAGCAAAAAGCTACTTCAATTTTACCACTTCAAATATTTATCACTTACTACCCATTTTATCCTTTAACCAACTATTACTATTCCAAACTCTATCCCCAGTCTAAACCACAAACCACCCGTTCACTTCCTTCCATTCCACCAATTCACTGCTACTACAGTTTGCATCTCCACCTGCGTTCACCTCACCAACAACACCATAATCCACCTCATCTTATACACTTCATACACAATTTATACAGCCATCGTCAGTCCATTATCACCAGTTCCGTACCATCTTCAAAACACCAAACCAGCATCAGACCCCCTTTTTTTTTTAATCTATCTGTTGAACCTGGTATTTGGGTCTAGGGTTTATCGTTTTGAAGAAGTAACTCCCCCGTTCACCACCTTCCCCACCTAAAGAAGTAACTCCCCCGTTCACCCATTTCTTCCACCCCCCTCAACTCTCCTCTATCTTCAATTATGCATTAACACTTTGAAACCCTCAACACAGAGAAGACAATATTTCAAGTAAGTTGAGTTTGTATAAAATTAAATCTTCTTATTTTGATTTTTAAAATTAGGTTTTAAAGTTGTAATTAGTTTTGTATGAATCAACCTAATTGTATATCAGTCTTGAATTTATACTAATTTGAACTGTTTTATAATATTGGGTCAGATTTGGAAGTAGGAAATCCATCAATTTCTTCTTTCTCTGTAAGACTTAGAGAGAATTTGTGCACAAATTATATCTCCGGAAGCTGGTAAGAAATTTGATTTCTTATTCCTTTGAATTGTCAGTGCGAATGTCATACATTTTGAGTTTCTTTTAGATCGAAAGTTTGATTTTGTTTTAAATTTCCTGTTAATGTTCTTTATACATCAGATATATTTGGTTTTTGTTTAGCATGTGAATCCAATTTAAAGTGTAATTTGTCTATGCAAAACCCACTATGCATGTCTTTATAGGTTAGTCAAATGCTACTTTTTATTATTTCTTTGCAGTAGATCTGCTTTGATGTGCTTCTGGATGTGTATTAAGTCTTTATTCTTATGAAACTGGTTGTTTGAGGATAAGTTTTTGGCTTAATTATCAGGAGTTTATGTAAGTCTTTTTCTGTCTGGTATTCTATCTCTAGAAAGGAAGGAAAAACCATGGACGAGTGTTCAGTTTGCGGGGCTTCAAAGTGGAAGATAGTAAGACCTAGGAAGAATAAAAATACCCCTTCTAAGATACTCCGTCACTTCCTATTAAAACCTAGGCTTTAGCATTTGTTTGTCTTCCAAAACTGCCGAGGACATTAGATGGCAGAAAGAATAACGCACTGATACTTATGATCCAAGTAGTCCAGGGAACAATATTAATTCATATTTGATACCTTTGAATGAAAAACTTAAAGAGCTATGGGCATAAGGGGTTAATAATTATGATACAATCTTTATTTTTGAGTATTGTCATTGTTGCCTTGTTGATGTGATAAGTCATTGTTGTCATGTTAACTGTTCACCATATTAAAAGGGAAGAGAGCATGTTAGCCTGATTATATAGAATTTCTTGTTGGTACTCTTATAGTACAAAGTTAATGTTCTTCACTTCTATTTTTTCTTGGTTGTAATGTTGATGTTTGACATTAGAATTAAATGACACTATAGTAAGTGAGATGATTACATATAGCAGAAATACTATGAACATGTTAATCCTGGAATTATAAGTTTATCACGATACCTTGTTGTATTTTATTTAGTTGTTTTGGCTTAATGTTCTTAATTTGGTGTGTTTAGCGAAGTAACTTTGTGGTTTTTTATTGAAAACTCATTCCGTTACTTTCACTGTTACAACTAACTTCTGGATTCGATGTTTTTTTATCCGCTTATGAGAAAAGAAAAGTTTATCCGCTTATGCTGAAACAAATGGATAAGAATGAGAAAAGAAGTCCTCATGTATGGAAAGAGAAGCCTGAAATGGAGAAGGAGTTTATCCCCTTATGCTTGGAGGCTTTTAATCAGCATGGATACTCAGGAACTTCTCTAAAGTCATGGACTAACATCTATACTATCCTAAACACCAAGTTCCAACAGAAATTTGATCAAAAGGCTGTGAAAAATAAGTTGAACAATTTGAAAAGGAGTTACATGGTGTGGAGAACATTGAACCACAAAACCGGCCATGGTTATAATGCTGAAACTGGAACATTTGATTGGCCCGATGAAGTTTGGGCAGCAGAAATCAAGGCAAGTAGTCATTCATTTTATAGTTGTAAAAATTTGTCATTTGATTAACTATATAGTCTAATTAGTTGAGGACAAGTTCTTATTACTAGTATTCTAATTTATTATCACATAACCAGAGGGACGGGAGGGTCAGCAAATTTAGGAAGAATCCTTTACCTAACTGGAAGGAATTGGAGGAGTTATTCGAGGGCACATTTGGATGATGATCTTCTAACTTCTGCAGGTGATGCGAGTGAGATGAATGTACCCATTAATGTCACAAATGAGGAGAGTTCTGCAACTAAGAAGCTCTCAAACATAAGTGCCAATTCTTCTGAGAAAAGAAAAAGAAAAAATGGGGAATATAGTGAGCTTTTTGGAATGTTGAAGGAGAATTTGGAGCACAGCAAGGAAGGTTTAGATTACTTTAGGAAGAAAGTTGAAGAGGAGGAAACAGGAGCTTACTCTAGAGTTGAATGTCTTCAATTGTTAGAAGCAATGCTTGATATGCCAGAAATTGGCATAGATAAAACCATTATCGGTCGAGCATGGAGCAAGATGGTGTCTAGTGGTGATTATCGTAAGGGTTTTGTAATGCTAAAAGACATCGAGATGAAAGCAGCATATGTTCGTAGCCTTGCAGATGCTTGATATTGATATGGTATTATGCTTGCACACTTTTTTTTTGTTAAAACTTTTTGACACTATATTTTGAAGTCAAGACTGATAAACAAAATTTTATTTTGGTTAGATCATGTTGGTACTTTGTTTAATTTGGATTAAAACTTGTGTAATGCTTGTTTTGGATGAATGGTGATAACTTTCTTTTACATGAGTTTGAAATTATGTTTCATGTTTAGTTATTATTTATGATGAATGATGATTATCTTCTTTTATGTGTGTTTGATAGAGGATGCAGGAAATTAGCATCTGTATGTGTGTGAAGGTGTACCCACTAATAATCAGTGATCAAAGCAGAATCTGAACGTGGCAAACCTTTTTCTTTTTTCATGTTGCAGTTGTTTGAGGCAGCTTGGTATCTGACAAATATTGTGCAGGAGAGCCAGAACAGACAAAGTGTTTACTTCCTACCTTACCTTTGCTCATTGCTCATCTTGGGGGTTAGTGGTTTCATTTAAAAAAAATTCTGAATATTATTTTGGTTCTTCAATGCCTCTTGTTAAACCCGAACCCTTTTTTCCTTGCTTATAACAAACCAATCCCATCTAATATAATATATCTTTTCCTTGCTTGTCTAGTTTACTTTTAGACTTGCAGTTGTGTAAAACCTGGAAACCTTACAGTCCTAGTCGGCAGCAGATAAATCAAATCAAAGCTACAAAGTGCACAAACAGATACTTCAAATATATCAAGTACTTGAACGACACTTTGTTATGTTATAATGTTTTATTTCTATATTGTAGATGGTGAACTCAATCAGGGAACTATTCATATACTTGTGCAAGGAACAAGAAAAGTTCATGCTTATGGCAATGGCATCTCTTTTACGGCTTAAAGAATCTGAAGGAAGTAATGGTACTCGAAAAAAGATATGTGTCTCGTCTCTTAGTGGTAAAGCTTACATGGAGGAGTTGCTGAAAGGAGAACCTATTGTAATATATGATCTACTTAGAATGGACACTCATGCTTGTACTCAATTATGCTCATATTTCAGAGAGAATGGATTGCTTACTGATAGCAAGCATTTAAATGTTGAAGAGAAGGTTGCAATATTTTTGATAACAATTGGTCATGTTGAATCAAACCGAATGATTAAAAATCGGTTTCAACATTCCGAGCAAACTATTAGTAAGTATTTTCACGAAGTGTTGAAAGCGATGTTGAAATTCTCTAAATAAATGATAGTCCTGCCAGCATTTGACAAACCTATGCCACCAATTCGAACGCATCAAATCCTTCGGGAAGGATGATAGACACATTTTAGTGTCTAAATTACACCTTAATTTCTAGTGAGTTAGTATTCGATTTTGTGTCTATTACGTGTTTTATTGCTTTTGCAGGTACATTAGAAGAATAAAGATTTGTGGAAAAATTGGCTCAAAAAGTGATAAAGGCACCCAAGGACAAGTGTTATTGGCACCCTATAAATGGATAAGGGGCACCCTCGAGTCAACTCGGTCAAAATCGGGTCAAACCCGAGTCAAATCGGTCAACCCGAGTTGACCGAGTCAATCACCGATTCAACTCATCGGCAGCAACTGTACACTCAAAATCAACGTGATTTTCGAGTTATTTTGCTTCCAAATTGATACAAAAGCTACAAGAGTCCAAGAACAACTCAAACACATCAAGTTAGAGTGATTTACGCCGGAGAATATTGCACAATCATGAATTTGGACGGAAAAATGGATTCCGGCTTGGAATCGGATTTGTGAAGATTTGGATAGATTTTAAGGAGTTCTATTAGGTTTAGAACTCTCCCTAGGGTTCCTACACCCTATATATATGAAGAGAAGCCGAAGAAATCAAGCAGAAAAAGCCTAGAGATCGAAACAGTAAGTTTCCGGCCATTCCCGGTCATCGCCGGCCACCTGCTGCTGCTCCGGCCGGCGTGTTCTTCATCCACCACCGTCTGAGAAGACGACTCAGCCACACTTATAACTGTTGCTGATTCAAACTGCTTCTGTTGCCTATCCTTTTAAACCTTTGTTGCTTAGAAACACTTCTGTAACGGCTGAACCCTATTCTGTAACACTTATAAACGTATCTGTTCAGCTGTTGCACTATTATTTCACCTTGTAATCAACTTTTTGAGCAATGAAAAGATCTTTTGAGCAAGTTTTCTTCTCCATGGGCTAAGTTTATTTACTGGGATGATGGATAAGGTATTTTTCTCAATTTTATGTGATTTAATTATTTTCTAATAATTATTTATAATTCTTTTATTATTATTTGCATGGATTTAAATTAGAAAAAAATGGTTTTTATTAAATAGTTGTGTTCTCTTTTGATGGGTCATGCTTAGTTAATTACTCTTGATGTCCCATGCTTAGGATTTACCATTATTCTTTTAGGAAACATATTTTTGGCAAACTTGAACTAAATTGTTAAAAAGAATTACATGATTAATCACATAGATTGTTAGAATTACCTGATTCCTGATTCCTGGTATTTTCCATATTTTCTAAAAATCATCTCTAGTGTATTTTCCTGATTTTTATTAGTTTAGGTTAAGTCTAATATTTTCTAAAATCATTACCTTCACAAGTTCGAGAATAGAACCTCTTTTTACCACTATATAAAATCACATCAAAGGACCATTTGAAGGAGCAATTGGAGCATTAGATGGTACCCTAAACCATGCAATCGTTCCACCAGAAAAGAGAATTTCATACCGAGGAAGAGGTGGGAAAGAATGTTTTCAAAATATCACGGCTATATGTGATTTCGATATGAAATTCTTATATGTGGTAGCTGGGTGGGAAGGTGTAGCTCACGATTCCAGAGTGCTACGTGAAAGTATTCGTAACCCGGCATTTAAGTTTCCACTTTCTCCTCCAGGTAATTTATATTAATTCTATTTGAAATTTCTTATTCTTATCTAATTAATGAATAATTGTAACTAGTGTATTGGTCATGATTTATTTGTCTTGCTTCTTTGTTGTAGATAAATATTATCTATGTGATCTTGGTTACTCGCACACGAGGGGTTTTATCGGGGTCAAAGATATTGGTTGTCAAGTTGGAGATCCGGTCCCGCGGTTAGTGAAGAGGAAGCATTCAATCGTGCTCATGCTCGATTATGGAACTTGATTGAAAGGACTTTTGGTGTATTGAAGAATAGATTTAAAATATTAGAAAGGATGTCGTCTTATAGCTTGCGTACTCAGACACATATAGTAATTGCATGTATGACGGTTCATAACTATCTTCGTCGGTATTCTCTTAATGATGAGTTATTTTCGCAATATGAAGATGATAATTTTGTGGTTAACGACAACGAAGATCCGATGCTTCCTTCCGAAACATTTAGGCCTCAAGATCAATTTGCAATTGTCCAGCTTTGTGAGGAAATTGCCAACAAACTAGTTACTCTTAACAACAATTAAGGTTCTTGTGTTTATGTTTGTCGTGAATTTAAACTTTTGTTTTGTAGTTTTAGATTTGTTGACATTATTATGTTTTTATCATGAGGAATAATGATGAATTTTATCATTAAAATGGAAAAAACGTATCTAAGGGTAAAATAGACAGTTGTAACATAAAAAACACTTTAAAGTGAAAAAACAAACAAACAGCACTTCAAAAAAGCACTTTAAAGTGCCTAGAAAACAAACACACAACACTTCAAAATAACATTTGAAAGTGCAAGTACTTTAAAGTGTTTTTCACTTTAAAGTGATAATCACTATATAGTGAAAATAAAAACACCACCTTAATGTACTCTGTTGTATCGAATCCCAGCCTCACCTTCTCCGTGTGCGAGTAACTCTCCCATAACTCTTTCGTTTATCCTTGAAAGCTACAAATCTAATATCTCCTAACTAAATTATTGTTCAAGAAATTGATTACAAATCAATGTGGAGTTCCCTTTTCTTCTGGAACTCTTCATCACATATTCGATCCACCATCAATCTCGTATCCACCATTAACAATGTCACTTTCAATCTCTCTCTCGAATCACTCGAGCCATTTACTCGAGCTCTTTATCTCTGTCTACCAACAATCAATATCTGCCATGAACCAAACGTAAACTCGAGCTCAACATCTTCCACCAACCACATCCAACAGCCTTACTGCCATTAACATCTCTTCTTCACTTTTTCTCGGATAGCAATCTCACTTCACCAAACCATCACAGTTCGTCACTGACATTAATGGCCACCATCAATGTCTCTGCAACCATTAATCAACCCATTGTTGATCATCACAGCCTATGTCTTAATCGAGTTCTCTTCGCTGGCTCCATTTCATCATCATAGAAAGTACCATCACTGTAGTGGTCATTTTCATGATCACCACAACAAAAAATAACCATTTTTATGATTCTCACAACCTAAACCAAAAAATGAAGTTGAGATGATACAAAAAACAAAATTGAAATCAAACAAGAGGTTTAACGTGGTTCGGCAGAGATTCTCCTACATTCACGGGTAATCAAAGTTGGAAGTTCTTATTGATTTTCTTAGGTTACAGTGATTTCCCAATTCTCCCCCTTACAGAAGAAGAACCAGCCAAAAGTCCCCTTCTCTCACACACAAAAATTGTATTTAAAGGGGTAATAGAAATGACATTTACAAAAAATGCCCCTTTGCCATATGTCAATAAAGTCCGCCACGTGTCGATGAAGTCCGCCACGTGTCGATGATGATTCACCATATTTCGCTGTGTATCGATGAAGTCCGCCACGTGTCGAGAATGATACATCATATTTTGCCATGTGTTGATGAAGTCCGCCACGTGTCGATGTTGATCTTATCTTTAAATGGCCTTGGTCTAATTTTGGTACGGGCAAATGACGGTGTGGGTGCAGGCATCATTACTTGATTAGTGCGGACAAGAATGAATCTTTTCTGCGGGCCCGGGTTGCTGTGCGGACAAGAATGAATCTTTTCTACGGGCTTGGGTTGCTGTACGGACAAGAGTTTCTTTGGATGCCGGTTTGGGTTGATGTGTGGACAAGAGTAAGCTTCGCTGCGGGCTTGGGTTGTTGTGCGGACAAGAGTAAGCTTCGCTGCGGGCTTGGGTTGTTGTGCGGACAAGAGTTGCTTCGCTACGAGCAATGATTGCTTTGGTGTTAAAAATGAACTTGTGTTATATGAGATGGGTGCGGACATACTTGGACTTTGGACGCAAACTTTCTTATGCTGCCAATACAAATCCTCACTTGCTGCGGTTAAGAATGGTTGTGAAATGAGTTTTCATGTTGCGGGCTTGATTGAGCGTAATGGTATGGTGGGCTTGATGGTTGGATAGAGTCCGCAAGGTTATAACCTCTTGACTGAAGAATGAGAATCTCATTCTCTCATTGTGTTGCGGACACAAATGGTGTGAGGGAAAAATCTGATTTGAATGGCTTGAGCGGGAACTATTCTTATTCAAAATGGCCACTTTATATGTGGTGCGGACATGAAATGTTGAGATAGTTGTTGGGATGTTGCGGACAAAGCGTTGCTGTAAACTTGGGCTGCTGCCAACTTGGGCTTGAGCTTGATATGGGATTTTGCTTTGCTGTTGAACTGGTGTGGCTGTCAAAACAGTGCGGGATTGGTTCGAGCGTAAGTGGTTTGAGCGGGAGGAATTTGAGTGGGAAAGATTTGAAGTGAGTTGATCCTTGTACGGGCATGATCACTTGTTGGGTAATACTATTGTGCTGCGGTCAAGAAATGATGTTGTATGTTTTGAAAATGAAGTTTTGCTGGCTTGGTGGAGTCCGCAAGGTTGTATTCTTCTGAAATAAGGTGTGCAGACTTAATGAAACACATTCCTTTGGACTACGGACCATCATTTTGACTACGAAAATCATCATTTGTATTGAGCTATAGTGTTCGAACGCCCATGGTGCGGTACGCCAACTTCCTATTATATGTACTTCATGCAGTTGAGATTTTGGGGTTGGGCGACTGTCGTTGCTGCCACGTGTTGGAGTATATTTTTGGTATTCACAATCACAACCTCCGTCTGCCTCCAACATTGAATTCTTCTCTTCCATGAAAACAGCTCCTCAATCACTCTCGAGTTCCACCATCAAGTTCCATCAACCATCAAGCCATCAGCTTCCATCTCTATCTTTCACCGAGAGCCTCTTTTACTGCCATTAATCAGCATCACAAACTCGAGTTTCATAACAAAAATCACCATCAAGTTCATACAGGAAAAATTTCACGAGTTTGGATTTGGGAAGAAGATGGCTGCCCATAAGGTCTGGCGCCTTTATAAACATTCAAAAATGGGCAGCCCCGAGTAATTGAGTGGGTGTTTTTATAACTTTTGAAACATGTCTTCCCCTTAACGTACGATGGGTTTCCAATAGCAGTTGCTCCAGAAATGACCAATTTGCCCGTAGTTATTGTTTTGCTTATAACTTTCCCATACGAAGTCGGAATGACTTCATACTTTCGTCGGTGGCTTTGTTTCTTCGTTCTCTACGTGATGATGATACGAAATCCTGGATTAGAGCAAGTTAATCCTGGTCTTTGTCCTTTCTTCACTTGCAGCACTTCTTTAGTTGCACAATTAAGTACCTTTTCAGTTCTTTTGGAAGATTCCACCTAATAAAAGACAGACAAATAAAAAAAACATAATATATAATAATTCACAAGAAATATAGCAAATAAGTGTATGAAATTGACATTCTAAATATGTAAAATATGCACTTATCAGGTTTTAACCCACGACTTGAGAATTGTTGAGAATTTGCTGCCATGTTCTCAATTAACTCTCTAACTTGAGATACTGTTTTATTCACTAGTGCCCCACCACCTGCAGCGTCGAGAAGATTCCTGTCACTTGCTTGAAGACCCTTGTAGAAGTACTGAATAATCAACAAATCACTGAATTGATGATGCGTACAACTAGCTACCAATCTCTTGTAACGTTCTCAGCATTCATACAATGTCTCTCCTACCATCTGCTTAATGCCACAAATCTCTTTCCAAAACTGAGTTGTCATTGTTGTAGGAAATTATCTCTCTAGGAAGAGTTTTTTCAAACCATTCCAAGTTGTGACACTGCCAGAAGGTAGATAGTATAACCATTCCTTAGCAGTGTCCATCAAGGAGAATGAAAAAGCTCATAACAGAACTCCATTTTCATTTGTATCCTTTGGTAGCATGGCAGTGACTATGTTATGCAAATCCATTAGATGTTTGTTTGGATCTTCATTAGTCATTCCATGAAACTTTGGTAGCTTACGGATTAACGCTGACTTGATCTCAAATGTAGATTGTTTGAATACACCACTCTTGCATATCCATCTTGTGAGAAGATAATTCCTTGAGTGTATGGTTTGCTTCACCCATTTCTTCCTCTTGTTTGTCTCCCGGTTTATCTTTTAGTATAGTCCCTCTCCGAGTCTCGATTCCAATCTGTGGAAACCCGACATGCTTCGGTTTTGGTATCGGCTTAGAAGCCAGAAGATAAGTACCTGAAAAACAATTCTCAAAAGCAAAGTTAAAAACTAAAAACAAGAAATCAAAAACAAAATAACAATTTGTTATGCTTCCCCAGCAGCGGTGCCAAAATTTGGTCGGTTGTCACCAAGCAAAATTATTTCAAGTCTTTTCACTTTAAAATTATAAATAAGAGTACAGTAATAAGACAAGTTCGATCCACAGGGAGATATGGGTTGTCAAATTATTTCTATTACTTAAGTAACTGGGAGAATTTAGGATGATTATAAATAATTCAAACTAAAATAATAGCAAAAAATAATTTAAGATTGTAAACAATGTATGAGAATACTGGTAAGAGAGTTCATCTTCCGTCATCAAACATGTTATCAACTAAATCAAACTCAATATTCAACTCTTCTCAATATCAATAACCCTAAAGCATCATATCGCGGGTCTACTCCAGCAAAACTCATTTTATCATCAAAGGTGCAAGAGCCACTCATTGAATCTTTTTCACTAGATAACTTGGCGCAAGAGCCACTCAAATTTACCCAATGAAATAAATTGTATTTATGAGTTGAGGTTATTCTAAGCAATCCGGCGCAAGAGCCACTCGGATTTAACCTAGGTCATGCTTCTACACATAATATCATGGCAATATCCCGTCGTTAAAAATTATGCTATGCTACTTGTAACAAGGGTCTTTTGACAATTCCGGATCTCAAACTCTAGTTTAGCTATAGATATGAATTTATGATTATTTAATTCGTGACTTAAACAAGCAATAATTCAATCATACATGTCATTATAATTAGTAGAATATAAACGATATTAAAGAAAATACGAATACTAAGAATGAATGCTTTAATTAATAATCATGTTCTAGGCTTTGGACTCCATCTCTAACCAATGAAAATAAGTTAGCTCATAATGGATTTCTTAAAATTCATGGAAAATAATAAAAAAACAAACCCTAGGTTGTAGAAAAGTCTCTAACTCCAAAGATCTTTCCCTTCTCTTCTTGTGTGTAAAATTAGTGATAAAAAATGCTCTCCAATAGAAGTGAAATCCTCTCTTAAATAGGATTCCAAAAGTAAAAGTGCATGTACATCGAATCCCCGTCGAAATATGTCAAAGAGACATGCCAGATACTTAGCCAAGACCATGAGAATACATTCACCAGCCAAATGGCTTCTTGTTAGATAGTATATCCCATCCCAGAAAAGTGTTTAAAGTTGAATTGGCCTGTCAGTTTCAGAAAACTGACACGAAAGAGTTAAGTTTTCCTCATTTTTTTCCTTTTCTTTTCTACGGCTAGGTGTTGGAATCTTGCAACAATGAACAACAGCGTTAGATGTATCAGAATAATATATACAAAGAACTAAATTGAAAAAAATAACTCTACCACGGACAACTACGAGGGCAGAATCACAGGTTCAACAAGTTGTCCTTAACACATTAATTTGCGGGTATACTCGAGAAGAGCAATGTTAAACCCCAACGTGCGAAGATGCGTCCAGGATAAGACTGCCCGATATAGCTTGTATTAGCACAATACAAACTACCCACTCTTGAACTTAGCAGCAGGGAAGGAAGTGAAATAAACAATCAAAAAGGAAAAACAAAGCGAGAAGATGGTGAAAAGAAGACAGGATAGTAGCCGCTTCTAAGATAGATTTTAACTCTGAAAACGTTTTGTATTTATATGAGAAAAGAAACCTTTAGGGTTTCGGATTTCATGTAAATCAAGTTTTCCCAAGATAACCATAAAAAGAAACCGTTAGGGTTTATGATTTCTTGTAAAATAATAGATCATGAATGATGTTTTTCAAATTCATAGGCCCAATACATAAGTTAGCCCAGTTGTTTGTCTAACGATCCACATGAGAATAGTTATATATTGAACATCCTTCTCTAGAATACCCAATGTGGGACTAAACTAAAGAGTTTCATTCACTCAAGGAAATGAGTGAGCATCCAAGACCAAAACCATTTAATTTAAAACTCATTTTCTCCAACATTAGGTGAATCAGCCGTAAATGGTCTTGAGATTTTTAACTTCCTCCTTCCAAGTTTACGGCTAGGTAACTGACCGTAAGTTACCCTCTCTTCTTAACTTCTTTTTCCACTTTCAATTCTACGTCTAGGTACAACCAATGTAGTCAATCTCGGCCGTTACGACCGAGATTGCGGCGATTTTCAAGGTATCAGTCATTTTCCTTGACGATATCCGAGATCTCGCTCCCCGCGATTTGAACGCGAATATCGGCCGCGACGCCCGTATCTCGGCCGATATTGGACCCAAAAGCTCTTTTTTGAAAAAAAAAAAAAAAATTGAATTTTTTTTTTTTGAATTTTTTTTTTTTTTTGATTTTTTTTGACAAAAAAGTTGGACCCAAACTACTAATGACATCATGGCTCTCGAAATCTGATTTATAAAAAAAAAACTTATGTTACCAAAATTCTAGATGAATTCCATCACCAACCCGAGCCAATGATCTAACCCCTCCTCTGTCTTTGATTCGAATGCACGAAACTTCGAATCTTATCTGCATTGTTCTTCTTCTTCCCGAATTGAGACCTAATCAAGTCAAGGAAGGTAGGATGATAGCTTTGGAAGGAAAAATTGGTTTAGGTTGATTCTTATTTTTGTTTGATGAATGAATTGAATGTATGGCTTCCGAATGATGGATTTATCTTAAACTTATCTTTGCAAGAACTAGAAAGAATTTAGAAGTTATGAAAATTTGCAGCTGTAGTGAATGAAAAATGGTACATAACATGTTTGTGTTATGCCTGAGTGACCATCTCTTTTTCGCCTCCAGCACATAGCTTGTTGTTTAATCAGAGTTGGTCAAACTTGGTCTTAAACTTTGAAATCAGAGTTGTAATATGCTCGTTGTTTAACTCATTATTTATTTTTCTTTCTTAAAATTTATGTTTATGTATTATATTTGAAATAAATCTAACATTTATATTTATCCGATATTTCACCGATAATCTCCCCGAGATCAAGGTGTCAAGGTGTTAAGGTCCCGGCCGCGACGCGACCGAGATCCGAGATTGACTACATTGGGTACAACCTAGACGTAGGTTCTTATGAGTTTTGAAACTCGACTCCCATATTTTCTCGCGTCACAACAGGAAACCCAGTTTCCTATTCTTTCTCAACCTTTATTTCTGTTTTATTCCCTCCCTGACTTCCGCAAAGTTGGTTCATAGCTTCACAGTATCATTCCCATACATTCAGTCCCAGTGCAAAATCAATCTCTATTAAACTCTGTCCACAAAGTTCTTTTCCTCGAGCCAAACCATCCATTATGTGATCTTCCGGCTAACCCATCTTCTACAATCATCATGATCATCAACTGCCACCGCCGATGATCACAGACTCCACATCATCACAGACTTCAATCAACACTCTCGTTTCCAGCCACAATATCACTTCCTATCTTGAATACCATCACCATTACTGGCCATTAATGGCAGTTGAAAACCTCATCACTAACTTCGGTTCTTCAATGGCAGCAAACACCATCAACCACCTCCCTACCATCGAGACTCACCACAAACTCCATTCCAACTGCAGATACTCCACTGCTCGAATTGATCCTCCTAGACTCAACTGCTGCCCTCAATCTATTACTCATCAAAACGCACAGTGCCATGAAGCTCCATCGAAACCCATCATCATCAATGCCATTAACTGCCAGTAACTATCATCGCGGAGCATCATAACTAATGGGAGAAGTCTACACCGTTTGAGATCGTGATCAGAGAATCACCGATGAATCAAGCACCCGTTTCTATCTCAACAGCAAACATCATTCACACCATCACATACTCTCGATCTTCATTACCACGAATGGCATAAACCATTAACAACTCCATTTTTTCACCGAAGCCATCTCCACATATTCTGTCATGATCACAAGCTCAAAAGAACTCATCACCATTATACCCAGACGAGATAAACCCTAGTTTATCAGTTCTGTTAGATTTGTGAAGAAGAAATTAGCCCTCATCAATAGAATGGGCTCTGTTATCATAATTCAAATATTAGGCATCCCATAGCAGAAACACAGGCGCCTTTAACAATTCTCTTTTAAAACTTATTTAATGTCAGTTTCGTGAAACCGACCAGTATAACTTCTCTTTTCGCCCATAACACTACAAAAAAAATGGGTTTAAGCGACTACTCGTTTTAAGTCGCTTAAAGCCCCTTTTAAGTCGCTATAACCGTTATAGCGATTAAAAGTGGCATTCGCTCCGTTGGTTGCCCAAAGCCATGTATGTCAAAGCCTTGAGCGACCATGCAATCGCTCTAGTAATAAACCAACTTACCTAAAGCGAGTACTTTTCTCATTGCTTAACATTTAGACCAACTAACATGGAGCAAGTAAAACTGTGATCGCTTAACATGTAGACCAACCAATGTAGCAAGTAAACTACCAATCACTTCAGATATACCAATCATTCTAAAGCAAGTAAAATACTTAGTTGATAGATACATGGAGCAACTCGACCTAAATTTGCTTGGTTAAGGTTTTAAGCGATCAAATTGTTTTGCTCGCTACAAGCGACTTCTGATTTTGATTGGTCTGAAGTTAGTTGCTCAAGCTTTTGAGGTAGCAAAGTTTTTAAACTACCTAGTTGGAAGAGCTATTAAACTACCTAGTTGGAAAATATATAGAGTTTGAAGTTACTTAGTTAAGGTTTTAAGCGATCAAATAATTTTGCTCGCTAAAAACAGATTGGCCTAAAGTTGATTGCTTAAAGTATTAAGCAATCAAATTATTTTGTAATTCTGATTGCTTAAAGTTTTAAACCACCAGATTTCTTTGCTCACTAAAAACAAATTCTGATTTAGATAATCCTAAATTATAATTATAATTAACAATTAATATTATATTATCACTAATTAAGATTATATAATTAAAAATAAATATCAAAATCAAATTAAAATTAACACTAAAAACAATTATGAACCAAATTAAAATCATAATTAATTAACTTTGTTATTAATGAATTCAATTTAAAGTATTATTTAGTCAAAAAAATTACAATCATTTAGTCTCCAAGGGAGTTGATCAGTATTACAAGCTATGAACTGAATGTATATTTCCGCACAATGTCATTTCCATCTTTGTAGTACTTCAGTAATGTATCCAAAGGAACTTCAGGAGAATGTGCTTCATTCAAAAGCTCAATCCCCAATAGAGCGAATGTGCTTCATTCAAAAGCTCAATCTCCAATAGAGCTGGATCGCTTCCATACCTGCAAATGAAGATGACATACTAATTAGGAGGTGCAGATAGAAATTTTATATGCTCATTCACAATAAGCAATTGTCAATACATAAAGACTGTTGTAAGAGCAGTTATTATGTACAGAGATAAACATATTTTACTTGGAAGTTAGGAATACCATAGCATCAAGGCTTTGCTTGATATTATCTGATATCAGCCAAGAACCATCACGACTAGAACTGTGATCCATTCCATTTTGGAAACAAACCTTGTTTCATCCGCACTGTAGAACATGATCATACAACCCTAGCCTGGTGCATCATAGTGAACATCGATCCAAGATTATCATACAACAAGAAAAATTAAGAGATTCACTTACCAATAGGTTTGGCATGGATAGTTTTTGAACTACTGAATCCAATGATATCAGACACGCTAACTCTTCCCTGTAACACAAGAAAAAAAACACTTTAGACACTTTCTAGAGGGAGTTACTAGTTGCTAATATAGACGAATTAACACTGTAAACAACATTCCCACAACCACCGATTATTAGCTCAGACAGACCACATTCATTAACCCTCATTTAGTTGATTGTGAGTCTTCTTCTTTTCCACACCAAAGCGTCCATAATCAAATAGAGACCAAAAAGAACAAATCCACATGTTATAAAACTCGACTTAAACAACTCGACTAAACTTGATAGAGAGAAACTTCATAAAGCCAGTGTTCATCAATAACACTGTAAGTAGCTGGCCACAAAAAAAATTGGCAGTTCACTGGCAAGCCAAATACCAATGTCTAAGCCAGTGCTTGAATAATGTACAGTAAACAACACAGACAGATACCATGTAGAAGAAAATATAGCAAATAATCAAAAAAGGAATTTAAACCTTGATAATACTCTCAGAAAAGAAATTAAAAAACTTAAACAAACAAGTGAAATCTGATCAATCTTATCTAAGGCCTACAGTAGATGCATAATCAATTCTGGAATATGCCTTAGAAACCCTAACAAGCTTGGCTGCTAAATTGTGACATTACAAAAATAAATAGATGATCTCAAGTATAAAGGAGAAACAAACAGATGAACCCCGTCAGCACCACCAACACCACCAACACACTTCGCCACCAACAATAAATCCATCAGAAGTCATTCAAGCCCTGAAAATATTAGCACATATGTAATCCATTAGAATTCAATCTAGAAGACATAAACAAACTGGAAATATCACTAAAAAGAATGGAATCAAAATAGTACTATCACCTTAACCCCAGCCTTGGTGCATAGTTGACTAAAAGAGTTACATATTGAAGAAAATGATGCAAGCTTCAGATTATATAATGGTTGGTGATAGGATTTTTCACTCGATTTGTAGCTTGGGTTTTCTCACAGAAACGGCTAGGGTTTTCAATGTGTTTAACAGACTCATAATAAGGCTTTACTCCTCTTACATGAACCTGCATACAAACACTCAAATGGTTAGATTAATCTAAATAAAACCCACACTCAAAAAAAACTCAACAAACCAGCAAAAAAAATTAGATTTAAACAATGAGTGAATTCACACAGAGAAAAAATTTCAGCTTGTAATACAACTATAGTTGATTATAAATCAAATGAAATTCATGAAGATGACAGATTGGAAACCGATAAGCCAATATGTGAAATTTTCGATAACCAAAGAGATGCATCAGACTCTTCTCAGGATCCATCTTTGAGAGAGAACGAAGGTATTGCTGAATCTTTGAGTTCTGATTCAGTGTCTGGTCCTACTTCTAGTCATGCATAAAATTCTCATCAGATGCTTCAGTGGTGGATATCAACCCTGTAATGACTGATACACCTTCTCAACCTGTTCTTTTATCAATCAATGAATTTGATGGTGCACCGGAAGAATCAGATAGATCAAATGAGGATGGTTTCGAGTCAAAAGCAGAAAAGCACGGAACTAAATCCGCCAGTACATGGATGGAAGATGATGAGAAGAATCTTATGGATCTTGGGGAATCTAAATAGAGAGGAACCAAAGATTGGAGAGTTTGATGGCTAGGAGAAAAGCAAGGAAAAAAAATGTTGAGAATGGTGGCTGAAAAGAATTTGATTGACTTAGACTTAGGGTTTGAGATTAGATTTAGGGTTTCCTGCTCCTTGAAAAGACCTAATAAATCACACAGAGAAAAAAGGTTAGAATTATGATATCAAAAATAACTCATATGTAATAAAAAAAACACTAATGAAACTGAAATCTAAGTTCATAGATTCACTTAGTGGAAGTTCAGCATAAGTATATGTAGAAGTTAAAAAACATCACTTCTTCTACTTTGATCAGATTTCCTCTTTTTTTTTGTTGCAGAAGTAGGAGAATGACATGAGTTAGGGTTTACAGAGAAAAGGGAGAGGGTGGGAGGCGGACGAGAAGGAAAAAGAGATTAGGTTTAGTGATTTTTTCTCTCTTCTAGGGTTATATAAGAAAACCTAATCTTTACCTCGAGTAACTGATCACAGAGATTGAGGAACACGATTTTTTGTTTATGTGTTCCCCACATGTACCCTAACTCAGTTATAGTGTAGTAGGGCTGGACGATCATTACCTTCGACACCAATTTAATTGGTCCACTAAGATCTGATGGTTAGCTTCTTTCCATGTGTCAAAAATAAAATTTATTGAACGGTTCTCACTGTTTTAATAATAGGTGGTGCAGTTTATGACTTTGTGAGCCATGTGACATCATTTTACTAGGGTTTAAAGTTTTAGTTAAAATGAAAAATATACCAAGAAATCGTTATTGATGCCACTAGAATTTAATATTATTAGAAAATCAATCACAAAATGTAAAGTGCTAATACAAGTTATTAGGTAGTGTTACTAATCAAGTTAGAGAAACACCAATTCATTATCCACTAAAGTGAACTTAAAATATAACAAGTGAAATTAAACGAGGTTGATGGAAATTTGGTTTAAATTGATAGCCGTAGAAACCGATGGAATCTATAAGAATTTATTTCAGCATCATGGTTTGGACATCTCGATTTTCAAAGAATGTAGCAACGTTGCATTTATTTGGTACGATTTTATGTTAAACCATAATCGAAACCAGGGAGAACAATTTATAGCTATTTGAAACCCTGCCAACTATTTCGTAAATAACTTTTTGTGATACCGATAATTTATAAGTATTTGGAATCCAAGAGAAACTAAGTGAGGCAAGCCGATGGTAAGATTGACTGAATAATTGAAAGCAATTGAAAATCATCGCCACATCATCAGTATCAGCATAAGCTACATTTATCGACTTCATAAGGATGACCTTCATCTCGACCTCCATCACATTATCCTTACCCTATTTTGGATCAGAGGAAAAGGAAGAGAATAAGTTATAATAGAGTCTTAGAGAAGAAAATAATGGAAAACTAAAGAGGATGGCAATTTTGAGTGAAATTACTATTGCCACCCTATAGAGACCATGAACCCTAAACGATGAGATATTATAATTTTTTCTCTGATACAAACTCTAATTAGATACATTTAGGGATAAGAAGCCAATGTTATAAAGTTGTTTTTAATTGGATTGAATTCATGGATAAGTAAACGTAGTTTATGCGATATATTGATGTTGAGCAAAAATTGAGTACAACTGGATTGAATTAGATGGAATTAAATAGATAATCAGTCATAGGGAGTATAATATCCATCGACCTCACTTGACCTTGTTCAATTTCACCCGATATTCATTTGTCTCACCCTGTCTTACTCAAATTCATACAATATCCATCAAATTTACGGATAATATGTTATAAGTCGATTTCATATAATATCCCTCGATGTTGACGCCAATATTGACGCCACAATTTTGTTTGTTGCACAAGAAATTTTAGGGTTCACCCGATCAATTTTCAACGTTATCCATCAAATTTACCTGACATCACCCAATTTAACTTGAAATTACTCGACGTCACTTATTTTGCTTGTTATCCATCAATTTCATCCAAAAATTGGCAAGGTGGCCGATAATAAAGAATTACGAATTGTTCTGGTAAACAATAAAGACGGAGTTTGAAATAATGAATGATAATTAGATGAGATCCAAACAATTTGAGTGAAATTGGATAATATTTAAAAATACACAAATGAGAAATTTAAATGAGAAATTTAAGTGAAATTGAGTAATATTGAAAAATAAAGAGCAAAATTGAACGAGACTGACTAATTTGAAGTGAAATTGAGTGAGACAAGTGAACACATTAAGCGAAATTTAGTGCATTCAACTAAAATCAAGTTAGATTGAAGGATACTAAATAAGATTAAGCAATACTGAGTGAGACTGATAAATATTACATGGAATCGGACGAGGTCAATCAATATTGAGGTCATCAATCTCACTTGAGTTCATTCAATTTCCATCTTGAATTTAGTCATTTTTGTTCTATTTCACTAGAAATTACTCAATGTTTCATCAATCTCACTTGAGTTCATTCATTTTTCATCAATCTCACTAGAAATCACTCAATAGACAGTGATGAAACATTGAGTGATTTATAGTGAAATAAAACAAATTTGACTGAATTCAAAATAGATCGAACTCATAAACATCATCGAACAAGGGGTTCATTGCCTTTTCACATGATCCTAAACCCTACCCATAGGCATCCAAATGTTGAGAAATCTAATAATTTTAAAAAAAATTATGCAAATTGAACAAGGGGTTTTAACCATCTCCGACAATTTTGTGAACTAAGTTTAGGCGTTAAGTTATGGCAATGTAATCCATTTCCGATTATTCGAAATATCTATACCTAAACTCTAAATCTAGTAATGAACCTTAAAATATGCTTTATTTTATATCTAATTGACCAAAATGTATACCGGAGGTCAATATCTTCATTGGAACTCCAAACTTACGGATGTTTGTTATGTTATCCTTACTGACCTCTTATCCAAATTAAGAATCTCCACCGGAATCTATAATCTACGATTATCAGACTTCAAAATTTTGTCTAGTGGAAAGTCAATGATAATTATCGAATTCATTTCTTATTTTTCTGATTCATTCTTACATATTCAAAATCAAAATTTATGTATAATTAAAGGTCGATAAAAATATCTAAAATCATTATAATTTTTACTGTTTTTTGTATTATATCTTAGGTTATTGAATATTTTTTCTTACGTAAATACATATTCCTCGATGTTAAAATATACAAATATTTTACTAATTAAAATATATATAATATTTAGACAAAAATAAAAAAAATAAAACAAAAGAGGGTGTTATAAGTTATAACCAAATATAACCGTACTATAGAATGGACGGATACAATTTTTTTCCAATGAGTCACACGGATCACAATCCGTATGACTAGATAGGACTAGATATCAAGCGTCGATGGATTTCGATCACACGGTCTATCTTTCTCCCTTAAAATTTTGACCAACAAAAACACATTTCCTCTCACAGATTACAGAAATTCTTTCAGTTCCCCCTTCCCGCTCTGTTTCCCCCTTCTCGCTACTTCCCCTCCCAATTTCTCTCTCTATCACTCTTATTTTGTTTAGATTAATTTCAATTTTTCCTGCTTTTTCCCCAAAAAAAAAATTTTGGGTTGTATGATTGTTGTTACTATTTTCGAAGAAGTTAGGGTTTTTTTTTTGGTATCCTAAATTTGGGTTTGTGAAATCCTTTGCTATTGCTCTTATACGAAATGGATAACAAGTATTGATTTTGAAGAAAGAAGATTTTGATGCTGATTATGCAGAGACGGTAAATCGAGACCTTTTGGAAACACTGTGTATTCACTCACGCGTTACTTAAATATGTCCTTTTATGTGTCTTAATCTGGGATCGGCAACTGATCTCTTGTGAGTTTCTTCTCTTTTCTCCTTCTGTTATAAAGCATTTGTAATGTTCATATTTGTATCTCATTGTATTGTACATAAAATCAGCAAGAGAATTCAAGTTCTTTCCCTTTCTCGTCCTGTCAATTTAGAAGTTTCTATGTAAGAATTTGAGGATAAATTGAACCATAGAAAACCAAGGTACAGTACATAGGGAAGACCAACTATGTTTGACGATTTTTGACATCTGTGAAGTTCTAATTGTATAGTTTATAAATCATTTAACTTCGTAATACTATTTCCTTTGATTTTTCAGTAACAACCAGTCCTATGGAAGATGGTTTATTCAATCGACATATATAGAGATGTCTGTTTAATCTTTCTTTACAATATCGAATTTAATTTAACTTGATTTGCTCTCTTTTTTAACCAAATGGAGAAAATTATATTTCTTGGGTGCCCAATACTGAATTGCTCTTGAAGCTAACTAGTTGTTGGTGGTGTTGGATCAAGTTGGAGGTGTTATTGTTGTGGGTCATTTGGAAGAATGAAAAATACTAGAATGATATAATTAAAAGCGAAGAGTTACCATTTGAGTGTGAACATAAGGGTTTCATTCAATTGGTGTGTATTCATCTACAAATTCAGACCTCAGCTGCATGGAAACTTGGAGTCAGGTAATCTTCTGAATAAATTCATTTCATCATTCCTACGCTTGTTGCCTCTGCTTAAGAAATGATATGTTGGTACTAGATAGCCATGCTATTAACTGGAGTGTCTTCGTCATGTTGTGCTGAAATGTATTAATAATGGTGCATGAGGGACATAATTCATCCTCTTTGAAAATGAAAAATCATTAAGCAAGTCATATTTTGATTCATGTGACATTCATTGATTTATGTAACTTGATTCTCGACCAAGCATTTTGAGATGAAAAAACAGTACAGAATGTCTCATTGTGTTCTTGGTGGAGCAGGATGTCACTTCTGTTTCCACTTTATGTTACGGCCGGCTACACATCTTTTAAGATTTGAATAATGTTTCTATGTTGCACATTCCGTTGTTTTTCACCGCCTCAACTCTTTTTTTAAGGAAGTACTGATTTATTGATTACAATATATAAACCAATATCTTAGTTTTATTTTGATGAAAGCCTGGTTATCTTGCATAAATCCTCGTATAATAGATTTCCAGCATTTCCAGGTGTTGGCTTGTTCAAAATTTTAATATGTTTTTTTTCAGGAACTTCAATTAATGAATAGGTGTCACAAAGACTCTAATTTGTTTTTCCCGTCGGATGCTTTTGAAATTCTCTGAAATGCAGCATAGTGTCTGGTAAGAGGATGCATTTGATAGAGCAAAACACCTATATCTGTCATATTATAGATCCATTCCTAAAATCTTAGAGAGTCTCGACCAAACAATGTAAATAATACCACTGTAATACTAAAGCTGTTTGTCGAATTTGTATAACTGTGGTGCAGGTTTGCAATCTTCTGTGGTCTATAAATGTTAACAAACTAGTCAGCACCCATGGCTACTCTCAAAACCAGATTATTGTTTGGAGATATTATACCATGTCAAAGGTATGTGAATTAGTCATCTTCCGGTATTTCATGTAGGTATTTATTGAGTTACAATGATATAGATTTCCTCTCTTATTATTACAGGATGTTGGACCAAGGGTTTCCACTTGATACATATGATTGGTACCTCGACCTGCGATGTTATGGGACTGTGAAGCACTCAGGCTTTGGCTTAGGTTGGATGTAGCTTGTCAAGCCTGTGCTGATATGATAAAGGGTAAATTGCCTGAATGGATTAGAAAGTTATTTAATATCAAAAATCATTTTACTCCTGAAGAAGAAGCAGAAGTTAGATCAGAGAATGCTTGGGCTTTTGAGTAGTGATTTCATACAAGTAGGGATTTAGGGGTTTCTCTGTTAATTTGTCAATTGATTTCAAGAAATGGCTAAATCTTAGTGGTTTCTCTGTTAAGTAGAGATTTAGGAACTTCTAGTTATTAATTTCTAGTACCACTACTACTACTACTAATAATGCTTATTGAGTTATCTCCTTCTTTAAACTTTTAACAAAGATTTCTAATGGTATTGTTGTCTAGTGATGGGGTTGTCTATTGATTCTGTTTCTTTGGGTATTTTCTTGTGTGCACAAGTTTTAATGAATTTGATCTTAGAATGGTGACCCCTTTTCAGTTTTTATTGTTCAGTAAGTATGATTTATAGAACAGAGGAATTATGGGTCTACTAGCTACTTGAATACTGTTGTGATGAAATACTTGCCATTGGGAGATCAAGATTTGATCATTGTTTTCGGCTGTAAGTCTGTTTTGAAGCCTGAGCTGTTGCACACCAAATTGTAGGGAATGTGTTGTCTTACTAGTGTGTACCAGTATCACTACATGATGTCTGAGCAGGAGCAGGGCACTTGCCAATCGGATGTTGAAGCCTATGTATGCATATTTTGTCTAGTTTTGAGTATTGGTTGATCTGGTTTAAACAAACAACGGACATGACCTGGTTGATAACATTTTTATTTATCTTGGTCAATTGAAGTTTTTCGTTATTACCTCATATTGTTTCAACTTTAAACTCGATCAGAGAAACATAGCTAATGAATGACGGAGCAGAAGCGAAAATGACCTTATAAAAAACTCAAAGAGCTCTGCATTTGTCTATGCTTGATTCTATTTTTGAGCATTTTGAAATCCTCAATTTCAAGTGACTGCATAAACGAGTCAATGAACAACAGGGGGGGCGCAATTTATGCTTATGCTCCATACAAGAGTAGTCGGAATTAAGACCACGATTCACGAATGACCTCCTTTAATTCCTATATAACTATCCATACAAGAGCCGTCAGTGTTCAATTTATAGAAGTCATTCATGGGTTACGTCCAGGGAATAAAACTTCGAAAAAAGTTGTATTAAAAGATAAAATAGAACTGATAAAATAAAATCGATAAACACTGAAACAAAAAAAAAAAGTTATAACCAAATTATAGTCAATTTAGTCGATTCATGTTTTTTTTTCTCTTTAATTTGTGCATCCAAACATTTGCTCATAGTGAATCAAAAAAATGATTTGGACAAGTTTTCATGTTTCTATTAAACAAATCCTAATAAGATTGTTAGATTAATACTAATTAAGTTCTCAAATGTCTATTTCAAAAACTGACTTCTTTTGAAATGGTGTTAGCGGCTTAAACTTGGTTGCTGGGAGAGATTTTACCAAGTAATTCATTTTTTAGTTGCTACGAGTATGTGCCTCAAAGTAAAGAGCAACATGACCACTTTTTAGACGCTATATAGATTACTTAAAAAAAAGGATATAGCGACCAAACACATCTGGCCATGGCTAAAACATTAGTTGACATAGATTTAAAGCAGCCAAACTATTTGGCAGTTGCAAGTTTTGTTGCTTAACACTTAAAGCAACTAAAATATTGGGCTCTTGCTAACATTTAGAGCAACCATTTAATTTTCTGTTGCTACGAGTATGTGCCTCAAAGTAAAGAGGTACATGAGCACTTATTTAGATGCTATATAGATTACTTGGAAAAAGGATATAGCAACCAAACACATCTGGCTATGGCTAAAAATTAGTTGACATAGATTTAAAGCATCCAAACTCTATGGCAGTTGCAAGTTTTGTTGCTTAAACTGTTAAAGCGACTAAATTTTTTGGCTCTTGCTAACATTTAGAGCAACTAATTTATTTTGTTGCTGCTACGAGTCTGTGCCTCAAATTAAATAGCTACATGATCATTATTTTAGTTGTTATAAATTACTTGATCAAAGGATATAGCGATTAAATATATCTTCCCGTTGCTAAATAATAGTGGACACAGGTTTATAGCCGCCAAAATTTCTGGCAGTTGCAATTTTAGACGCTTAAACTATTAAAGCGACTAAATTTTGGAGCTCTTGCTAAGATTTTGGTCGCTTAAAACCGTTTTTCTTGTAGTGATAACTTTCTCATACGAAGTCAGAATGACTTCATTCTTTCGTCGTTGGCTCTGTTTTCTCGTTATCTTTGAAATGGTGGTTAGCATTCCTGGATTTAAATGAGTTCTACTGGGTATTTGGCAATTATTCCTTTTAAAGCACTTCGTTTCCACTTCTTTTAGAGATATAACCTACAAAAGACATAATATACAAAAATAATAATAATACAAGGTAATTCACATGAAATCTAGCGAATAAGTGTAAGAAAATAGTACTTAAATTATGTAAATTATGCACTAATCAGTTGTACGACTAACGTCTTCAGCACGCAATACTCTATTATTTTCTCTAACCAGTGCCCCTCCAAAGGTTTCCTTGAGCGTCTTTAGTTTGAACATCTTGGTAGTATAACCACTATTGGTATGAAAACTTTGTTTTGAAGTCTCGACATCCTAACCAAACAACACATTGGTTAGAACATGCAACTGCTCCCATCCCAAGTCTTTGGTGTAATTTTCTAATAGAACAACTTTACCTCGCACTTCAAGGCCTAGAATTTGTTGAGCATCATCGGGGATCACAGTCAACTCGCCACATGGGAAATACATGGTATCGGTTTCTCCGTAAAACCGCTCCAAAAAATAATTCACTGTGATAGCACCATAGTCCACGTGATTAGTAACCACAAGTAATAGACCGGATTGTTCAACTAAGAGTCTAACACCATCACATTCCAAGCCCAAATCCCAAACAGACATTGATTGGTGTCTGCAAACACGGACCGCAACCTTGTGATTCTACAAACGAATAAACAAAACAAACATTAATAAACGATCATGAATCCTTAAAAGAAAACATAAGGTGGATAATCTTACATATGTTGAATAGATCGTATGAGCCCACGAGGAGTTCACCCTATATTTTGCTTTCAGGGTGAGGAGGTAGCATATCGTCAGGATCAGGAATGTGAGTCTTTTCCTTTTTCCGTTTCCCTTTCCCTTTTGGAGACGAAACTACATCAGCTACATCCTCCTCAGCATCAACCATTTTCCCTCTCCCTTTACCTTTTGCAGGCGGTACTACATCATATACATCATCCTCCTCATCATCATCTTGAGTCCCAATCAACTCTGCTTCAGTGGGTTCTCGGATTTTTAATTTAGTCTGGTTCCTCGGGACATGCACAGTGCCTCTCAATTCAGCACCCAAACGTTTACGCCCATTACGAGGATGAATGGAATCAGGAGAGGCATGAGGATTGTTCCTTGTTAAAGCGTCAACTTCCTTAGTAATCTTCTTAGATGCTTTCTTAGGAGCAAGTTCATTTCCTATGGATGTATTACCTTTTGATCTAAAAATCCATCAAACAAAAACTAAATAAGCATTTTATGACACAAAGTCGGCGTTGAATTAATCTCAGTCGGCATGGGATAAAGTACAGTTGTCATTGCCCTTTTACAAGTCGAGCATGCCGACTGAGAAAAAATTATATTTACACTATCAGTCGACATTGAATAACATGGATAGAAAATAAACCGACTGAGTAGTTTTTTTACACAGAGTTTTCAAAGAATTCTGTCGGCATTGTCATAAAAATTGAAAACAATGTTGACTGAAGACATGCAAAATTTATGAATCTATTCCTATGTCAGTCGGTATGGTCTTAAAAATAAAATTCAAGAAATAAATACCGACAGTATACATGCAAAATTTTCTGGAAATATAACTATGCAGTCTATAGATTCAACTAATCGGTGCCGACAGTCCCTGTCGGTATGGTCTTCATCTAAAACTCAATGCCGACTGACACTATCAAACTAAATTGAAGATATAATTTTTCAATTCTAACCTATTTTAACAAGTTCAAATAAACAAAAATACTAAATAAATGATTGGGAACCATTTACTTTCTCATTGAAGTCATTTAATTGAGCATTAGATTATCCTCCTCCTCTTCTTCTTCTTCTTCTTCTTCTTCCAATTGAGTTGTTGTAACACCCTTAATTTTCGCATGACGCTTACTTAGGGACGCGTCATGACATGGGATGAAGTTTCATCCTAAGATTATAAAGATTATTTAGGAATGCATCATGGTGTAGATACATTGACCTTGAATTATAGGGCTAAGGCACTATTATGCATGTTGCGTACTCGAGAATGTATCACAAGTCGAAAATGACCCTTACCCAGGAAAGGCACAAATGGTCTTGACGCGTACCTGAAAGAGCATTATAATGCTGAGGTACTATTGTACCGTGATGCATACCCGAGTATGCATCACTAAAAAATGCAGTCGATGAATGCCCCTAACCCTCTTTATCTTTACTTGTAGAAATGCTATTAATACATATATATGGAGGATTCATCGGTTTGAAATCGATGAAGCGTACCCGAGGATGCTTTCCTAAGCAAGCATCCATGTCACTATGAAGCTTACCCGAGAAAGCTTCATTGATCTGTGATGCGTACCCGAGTATGCAATACTAAAAAGTGAAGTCGACGGATGTCCCTCATCCTCCTTTTCCAAATATAAGGAAATACGATTAAGACATATATAGGGAGGGACTTGGGTGGAATGTGCATGAACGGTAATGCACATATATGTGATGTGGCCTATTCATTGGTGCATACTTGATGCGTAAGAGTCAATATGCTTGTAGCCTAACCGTTGGAGCATGAATTATGGGAAAGCATCATTCATCTGTGTTGCGTACTCGAGAATGCATTATGCATGCTAAGTAGCGATAGTTGTGTACAAGCCTGTGCATACTTTGCTAAAGTTCCTTGTCATATGTGGACTAGGCTTAGCTTGGCCTTTGGCCTTGCAACGAAGTTGGAATCGATGTTGGCTTTTCCTTAATAGGCTTAAGTTGCTTGTCCCATTCGAAATGACCCTTCAGATGAACTACGGTCATGCTTGATCCCTTCAAGGTACAGGTTGGGTACATTGAGGTGCGGCATCTTGTCGCTTATATCATCTAATTTAGAGATGATTGTGACGCTTGAGTAACTCATGTCATCTGGCTTGGCAATACTAGGAAAGAGATGATTGTTACCATACTAGATGAGGTAGTTGCATTCCATTTAATGGATGTTCATACTTCGTATTTATCCATACGGTATGAACGGAATATGCCTGGTTGCTGCACTCTTGGCAAGAGCAAGATCAATGCATGCACCCAACGCTTAGTCGAAGCAGAGTTGATAAAGCGAAAAATAGGCCTGAAATGGCCTAGGTGCTAGTCCAAGGCATGAGTTAGGCCTGGAAAATGCTCGTAAGTATGTGATGCTATCCAAAGGCATTCACCATTGGTTTTAATGGCCTTGTACCTTTTGCAGAACAAGGGTGAGTTGGAACGGTATGGAAACTATGTTTCGAGTTTTATGGTTGCAAAGCATGCTTGGAAAGGCAAATTGACCTGCATTTTCCTAGCGAGAAGCGAAGCTTTAAGGCCTTGTTACTGGCGCATTAGAGAGTTCTGGCCTGCGCGACACACAACGCCGAAGGCAAAAAAATTCAGTTTGTCACAATTGCAGTGGAGGAAAGTTTATCCTAGAAGATTTTTGTGCGCTTTTCGTCGAGCCACCTCAACGATTCCGGGATTAGGTATAGGTCTAGAACATTGTTTCGATCCAGTCATTTCTATTTATAGATGTAATAAATCGACGATGTCTTTTTGAATTCAACGATTAATCGACGATGAAAACGAAATAGTTATGGAGTAGTTAATGTGAAAGAGAGGGAGGAGGAGAATGTGGAGAGAATAAAGGGAGGATATAAAACGTTTTGACTTTATCCCATAAATTGGGGGATAATTGATTAGGGATATTATTAAGATTAGGGACAAAGGGTATCATAGTAATATCACTGCTACTAAATTTATTGAAAACCCCCTTAGCAAAATTTCTAGGTTGGGCCAATCCAAAGTATCCCCCAATTTGTAGGGATATTCCCCAATTAAACGTTCATATAAATCATATCTATTTAGGTTATGTTTGGATCTCAATGTTTCATAAGTCATAAAGTGGTTACATTGGGATGATTTAGTGAATAGATTGATTTAGTGAGAAAGGAGAAAATGTAGAAATATTAAACTAACCATTTATATAGGGCGATCTTTTATATAACCCTTAAAATATTATAAAAATTGGACATTAAAACATATTATATTCTTCTAATTAACATTTATATATTGATATTCTTAAAATAGATATTTGCCTTTTTTTTTAGGTAATATTGTAATTAAAATTAGACAAAAGAGTATTTTAGATTTGTTTAACTTTTTATCTTTCAAATTTAACCTTTATATAAAATCTATCTAATTTATAATTTTTCATTAATTTTTACGGTTAATTTGATTTTTATTTTATAGCTAAATAGATCAAACTATTCTCTAAGTTCTGGGTAAAAATAATAGATAGGTATCGAATATAACGAAATTCAAATTCAATCAAATATTTTAAAAAAAATAGAATTCGGTTTTGCATATATTACAAATACTAATTTGTTTTTGCATTTACTTATTAAATATGTGTGCGAAGATTAGTATTTTCTTAGCAAATTCGTTTTTGCATTTGCTTGTTAAATCTATAAGGGAAGATTTGTTTGTTCCTTTTGAAGATACCCACGAGAAGATTTGTTTGTGCCTTTTGAAGATACCCACTTTCATAAAATCATAGGTAGTACTGTTAGTCCGCGTATAAAATCCAAGAACTTGAACTATAGGCAGGTTAGATCAAATCGCTAGTTTTGCTGCTATTAGAGAGTGTTATGGATAAGCTTCACGGACATATTTCATAATCCCATTAATAGACAAGCCAGATGACTTTCAACTCAATGGTCATGAATTTTACTAAAGAGTTTAAAACATACTGTTATCTGGACTAAAACTAGTATTTATCAAGGACAATCTTATTAAAATTTCATGAAATACAAAGTCCATGGAACAGTGAAAACAAACTCCAAATGCACTCGCAAAAGCCAAATGTAAAGCAAAAGAAGAAAACAAAAAGGGTGTATAAGGAGGATCCTTGTAAACAAAAATCTATCAGAGAAACTAACTACGAAAAGATAATGCGAGATCTGCTTGCACCAATAGATTATCATACATCCATCCGTTGATGAGTTGGTTAGACTTCCATTTATCTTGTTGTCTCAAGCTTTATCAAATGTAAGATTCATACAAATTTATGTAGACATAAATTATTTAAGTCGAAAAATACACATGCATACCTTGCGAAGAAAAATATAATTAGATTTGTATAAAAATAATAGTTTTAATTTTAGTTTTAAAATTCGAATAAATCTCATTTAAAGCGTGTAATAGCATCAATGGGTTGTGAATTGGGGAGAACATCATTCACTACGGCTTTTTTACTATCGTTCTTTTCATCTATAAGATAATGAAATAGAATGCAGAAAATGAAAAAAAAATAAAAATAGAGCCAAACAAAAAAAAAGAAATAACTCTAGTTTGTTCTCGATCTTCAAAAATATAATTCGAATAACTTCGATTGCAGCTATAATTAAGTTTGTGCTTTATTAATGACCTTCCAAAAAACTCAGTCAACAAAGTCTATCTTAAAACAAAAGCCTAAAAATAAGCTGTCAAATTCCAATTATTAAAACAAAGCCCAAATCAACACATTTTATTTTATTTTATTTATTGAATATTTATGGTTTCACATTAGTTATGTTAGTTACTATATGACCACGAGCGGGTAGAAGGTCGACGAAAAAAACTGGCACTCCAGGTTCTTGGGTTTGAATCGTTTGATTGATCAATAAATTAAAATATGTTGTCGTATAATTCCTTCTAGCGTATTCGTTTGCCACACTCTTCTGGGACAAGAATAAAAAGAAAATAAAAACACACTATCAACCTTCTGGAAAAAAGATGCAAAGACGCATGTGTGAATAAAATAAAATTACTCCTTAATCTCCATTTGTTGATACTCTTTGTATGCATATCAACCGTTTAAAGATATTTTATAAAGCAATGGATATTTTCATCATTTAAATACTCAGTTCTCGCTTTACTCTCATTCTTGCTACATATTCTTTTCCTTTTAATTGGAAATTCAAATCTTACTTTGCTATGTGTCTCTTGGTTGGTGCTGATTGAAGTGATTAGGAGAAGAAGTTCAGAGTCTATACTTGAGTGTTAACATTAAAATAACGTATTTTGCTTTAATTACAAATGTGTGTTTCTTCGTTCTTTGATTAGATCTTGATGTGGGTGTGCTTGGTTTTTAATTAGAAGAAATGGGTTTGTGATTTTGATTCTTGATTTGATGAAGAATGAGAGAAAAAGATTAGAAGTCTCATCAATTGAAACATCAACTCAATTCCAAGCCTTTTTTTTTTTGCTTTTCCAGATTTGAGATTCTTCAAATTAACTTACTTTCGAAAGATAATTTATATAATTTGAATCTCCTTAGTTTGTTTCAATATCAAATCGTAATGCAAATTGCTTTAATCAAATCAACTAGACCGATTTGGCAAACAATTGAGAATTCAAAAAAAAAAATTGGAAGCAATTGAATTAGAGATTGATGTATTTGGATGACTCAGTAGAAATTGATGTGAAATTGAAACGAAGTTGTTGCTGAATTAGAAGAATCTGAAAGGGAAAAGGTTTGAAGAAAATTGATTGAAAGTGGGAAGATTTTAAAGAAATTGAAGTTGAGGAAAAATAAAAATAAAAATAGAATAAAACAGTGTGACTGACAAATAGCAAGGGAGTCGCCGTATATAACGTCTCCTCAACATTCGGCCAATAATTTGGTTAATTTAAAAATTATAAAACTATTTGAAATTTTTGATACCGATACCCTTCCTAAAATAAAATACAGGGAGAAAAAATCTTCTTTTGTGGTAACGTCCAATTACGAAATTAATTTTTTTTATCTTTGCTACCTACTCCAACCGTTTTATAAATAACAAAAAAAAAATCAAATTCATTTTAAGACCCGAGAAATATTCATTCTACAATAACTTCAACAATAGCATAAGATTGTATCATGGATAAAATCTAAATGTGATAAATTATCTAAAAGAGAAAACAAATTTTCTGACACTTCAATCTGATACATTTCCCCCAAATTTTTCTCTACATTCCAGTAATCTCAAAAGATAAATAGTTTCCTGAATTTCTCACCCATCGAACTTAACACCCTAAAATTTTCAATTCCAAGAAACAAAAAAACCCCATGATCACCCAAAGCTCATAAAGACAAAAAAACAACTTTTCACTAGGTCATTTTTCAAACACCATTAGTACAAAATCTACACCATTTTTCAAACACCATTAAGTTGATAATTAACAAAATAAATCTTAGTTTGAAAATTTAATTAACAAAAAGAAACCCTAAATTTGATCTACACCCTAGATTGAAATGCATGTATATATCATACTCTAGCTTCCTTGTGAAGATCTTCTTCTCTATCTCCACCATCATTTATTTATTATCTTTTTACTATCAGATAAATAGAGCTTTAGATACATCGTTTTAATGACGAAAGAAGAAGAATTTTTAGTTGGAAGTTGCAGCGTCAAAATACTTTGTATAACAGTACTCTCAAAGTTTGAAAAATGTGATTGAAATCCATCAATTGTAGTCTTATGTTCCCAAAATGATATCGAAAGTGTTACCTGAAAGTGTAAATTGAAATTTCGTACGAAGGAAAAGATACGAGTTTTTGTTAGTATTTTTCTCGGGATGTAAGAATTTTGTAGATCTAATAGGGGTAGGTAAATAAATTTTGGGGTACATAGATAAATGGGTACCATTAGTATTTCTAGGGGTATATAAAAAATAGACTTTATATAGATATATATGGTTGCAGTTGGTTATATAATTTTGATGATAATTGGGAACATACTTAATGAACGAAAAACTTATCTATTAAATTCTATGTCATTCATATTTTCAAATAGTGGTTGTGATGTTGCTAGATCAACAGTGACTGAGCAATACGCGACCAAAAATTTGTGTAACCCTCTATAGATGGGAGACCCAAATTCCATTTAAACTAATCAAGTAGAGTCTGTTTTGACAGGAAACGATCTAATCTAATTAGTACTAGTACAAAAAGTAGGGAGATTTGCAGTCTGTTATAAAGCTTGATTTATTTATGATATCACTAATATATCATCCAATATCATCAACTTATAAGTTTATCTTTGTTAAAAACCTAAAGTTTAATTACTAAGATGTCTTTGTGTTTAAGGTTAAGATTTATATATCTTGGTCACCAAATCTTCTATCTATATAAATAAATATTTGAACTCTTGTATTACAAAGAATTCTTCTCTTTCTTCCCCTTTTACTTTTGTCTTTTTCTTTATTTCATAACACGTCATCAACACATAGTTCTAATCACTAAGCTATACGTAATAATTGAGTTGTTTTTTTTAAGAATCGATTTTTGTTCTTGTTTTGAGTATTTTAATTAAATCCCTAGTTTTATTTTCTGGGGGGGTTTATATATTTTTCTTGTTTACATCCAAAATTTACATTAGATATTTTTATTTATATATTTATTGGCTTGACTCGGTAATAATAGTCATATGATCTTGTTGTACATTTGCTATTTATCGTACTTGCATAATAAGTATCGGTAAAGTGGATATCAAGATTTATAATATACCACGAGTAATTTTGATTTTATATTTTTTATGTTTCGTTTTTTCTGCGTTATGGAATCTTGTTACATCGTAACATTGTATGTATCAATTGATTCTTTGTGGGTCGCGAAGAAAAAAAATCATATTCATCTGAAAAGATCAGATATTTAAAAAAAAAACTATAATTATCATTATTCATGAAAGATAGTGATCCACCATCTTTGTGACGGACCGGAAAATTTCGCCTTCAGACGCTATGCGCTGGGCAGGCAAGAACTTCCTAATACACCACTCTGATGCGATGTATCTCGTGGCTTACCAGGAAAATGCGCTTGCCTTTACAAGCATGCTTTGCGAGCATGATACTTGAAACATAGTTTCATATTAATTGTTCCAACTCACCCTTGTTCTGCACAGGGTGCAAGGTCACTAAATCCAATGATGATGCCTTTGGCATGTATCACGTACTTACGAGTATGACCAAGACTAAGTCATGCCTTGGACTAGCACCTAGGCCATTTCAAAACATTTGGAAGTAAGGCGGAGGCAAAGGAATGACTTATCAACAAGGCAAAAGAGAAGATGTGCATTGTAGTTCAGAACAACTGCGCTAGAGTTGATCGATTTGAAATGATTTGTGAGAGAGGTGGCGAGCGAAAGAGTCATGTGGGAAAGGATCATAAATAAGTAAAGAAGACGGAAAGGAAATACCGAGGTAATTCAAAGAAGATTGGATGCCCAATTAAGATTATCTTCAGTAAGCCCGACGATAAGGAAGGTAAAGTATGAAAAATGTTTAGAGTTGCTAATAGTCGTCACAACCACGAAGATCCGGAAAGTCTTGTTGGGAACGTAATGGTTGCCAAGTTAAAACCAAAGGAAATGGAGACGGTGAATTCCATGAAGAACGTAATGAAAGCGATTGCAATCCTATCTAAGATAAAATCGGACGATCCTAACAACTTGTCTTCGTTTTCTACAATTAAGTCGGCGCTAGCAACGATCAAAAGGACGGAATGAGATGGTCGAATGGTTATGCAACAATCAGATTGGTTAGCCGAGAAATACAATTACACGTTGAGAAAAGAAGAAAGGGATGGTAAGGTGATTCGTATTTTCTTGGCACATCGATGATGATCCAATTGGCTCAATGCTTTCATCAAATTTTTTTGATAGATGCTACTTACAAGACAAACAGGTACAACATGTCGTTGTTGAACATTGGTTGCCACACTTTGGAAAAATGCACATTTACGGTGGCGTGGGGTTTAATGGATGTTGAGAACAATGTGAGTTTCATTTGGATGTTGCAAACATTAAGGTCGATTTATAATGGCGATCATTTTCCAAGGGTTATTACAACGGATAACGATCAAGCCTTGATAAATGCAATAAAGGTAGTGTTTCCGGAAGCCCTGAATTTTCTTTGTACGTGGAACATTCAATGCAACATCAAATCCAATTGCAGACAGCATATCCAAGATAAAAAATGAAGCAAAGGTACCAAGAGGTCGAAGGAAGAGGATGAACGTATTAGTAAACTAACCGTGGAAGAACAAGAAGAAGAGAAAAGGTTAGCTGATGAAAAGTGGGTCGATGATAGAATAAAGTGGTCTTTATTTCTAAAAGCATGGGATAAGCTAGTTTGGTCGATGACGGAGGAAGTTTATGAATACAACTTGAAGAACTTTGAGGATGAATGGGGCAAGAACTATCCCAAATCAGTTAAGTATTGCAACACACAATGGTTGGGACCGCATAAGGATAATTTTGTGTTTGCATTGACATATGAATATCATAACTTCAAGAACGAGGCAACAAGCATTGCATAGGGGTCCCATGGCCGATTAAAGAAAATACTAGTCGGTAGTCAAAATGGGGTTGTGTCGTTCCAAGAAGCAATCCATGAGTTCACCAGTCGTGACCTCACTAAGATTTACGGTTCAATGGGAAAAAATTGGCATAGATTCCCGTTGGCACATTTAAAACATAAAAATCTTCTAAGGGGTATAGTTTACAAAGTTTCTTAGTGGGCAATAAATTTCATGATACAACAATCGGAGTTGTACAGAGATCACGATGTTGAGACTATAGTTTGCAATTACAAGACGATGATAGGTATTGGACTCCTGTGTCGTCACATGCTTGGTAGGTATGTTGAAGTGATTGACATTAATGATATTCATCCCTTTTAGAAGCAATTATCTTTCACTCCAAGCACCCCGGTGGTTGATGGTGCGTCGTTCGTGGAGACGGAAATGTTTGCACGAATACTCGAGCGTTACTCTACGTCAAATGGGACACAAAAGCAAATATTGATGCACCATTTAGAGGAAGCCCTTCACCCCTGTCTAAAGCTTGTTGAAGAACCAATGAAATGAAAGGCGATGGGTAGGCCGAATACCGAAAATCCGAGGCCAATTCAAAGAAAATAGTTGAAGGAATGGTTATCTAGTCAACGAGAGCTTTCTAAGCATGAGCATACTGAAGCTGAGTATGAAGATGTGCCGGTAAACCTAAGGTATCTACGATTCCTTCTCAACTAAGTCAAACCCAACCTATAAACGGACGACCAAATCGAGGTACGTATACAATATACGATGAGTATTTAAAACAACTCCCTCTACTCATTATACCATTTGTTTTTTCCACCGAAGATGTCGATGGGGATGGCAACTGTGGTTTTTACGTTGCTTCGATACAAATATGAGACTTTAGTGAGGCGGTTACCGAGAATATCACCCAATGGCAATATTTAAGAAATAAGATGGCCGCCCAATTGTTGGAGAATAAGTAATTCTATATTAAAATGATGAGAGAAGGAGATACACATGTTAGAGAACAAGAGTTCAAAGAGTTATATACTCGTGTAAAATGCCGAAACGGATTGAAGACAATCTGATCCAAGTATTGGATGGTAATGCCGAAATGTGGGTATCTTTTAGCGGATGTATTGAACTGTGTGGTACATTATTTTTGTCCTCCTTCCTTAGGAGTGAGTGTTACATTTACACACACAAGGACGGTTTGTGATGAGTCGGTCAAGGATAGACGAATCATTACGGCATGGGTTAATAGCAATCATTCTATCGGTTTAAGGTTAACGGATGATTGTCCATTACCTCTATTGAGTTGGTAGTCGAATTACTTCCCAACTAACCATTGCAAGGAGTGGTTGAAGCAATACGAGTCCAACATGGAGCATTGGGATCATTTAACAAACTTTGTCAAGGACCCAATTGATTTGACCGAGGATGGTGAGTAGTTTGGTTGATCATGTGATTTTGAACATATATTTTAAACAGTGGGTGTAGATAAATCTTCTTCTACCGTGAACGATTGAGTCATTAATCTTGAAGATGATTACTTCGATGTTGAAGAGTTAATAAACCTTTTTCTACCGTTTACGATTGAGCCATAAATCTTCTCTCTAAATGTACTTACTACCGATTATAATGTAAAATGTGTCCAGAAACCAAGCAATTCTATCAGTAGGTGCAATCGGTAGATAGTTATCTACCGATTGTGGATGAACATGCTTAATCGGTAGGTGATGCAAACCACTTATCTACCGATTTTAATATAAAATTTCAACAAAGTTACGTATTAAAAATGACTCTCTTGCAAATCAATCGATAATTCACAAAAAGAACATAAAATTCATTCATCATCCATAAATTAATACATTCATTATCTAGAAAATTAAACATAATGTTAGAACATTAAACTCCAGGGACATATCCATAAAGTATACAAGTTTCTTGGAAATAAATTGAAAATGATATAACAAGACAACCACAATCTAATTTCTAGATTTTTTTGGTTTTAGTACGAGGACGACGAGTACCAGGGACATATCTTTCAACATCAGGGACATTGGCTTCACCCTCAGGGACATTGGCTTCACCATCAGCACTCGACGAACCACGAGATATTTTATTGTGCTTCACTGCTGGCTTCTTAGGCTTATTCGAAGCTTTCTCCCCAAACTTGCTTGCATAAGCTTCATTATCAATGTTATCTATTAGGTCTTTATGCTCTTTCATCTTATCAATTAATAACGGCACTCCCGCATTTATACACCTAGCAATCTTCTTGGAGAAAAATACAAACCTTTTTTCTTTTTTTATGCAATAACAATCAAACGATTATTATCTAAAATAATGAGTTGTAATATTAAAATCAAAAGGAAATAACATTACGTACCAGCCTTTCATAACCAGAGGGTTTGTCCTTGATGATACAAGTATAATCAGACACCTTAGTGGTCTTTCCTTTATCTTCACGGATCACATGAAGATGAGAATGCTCCCGGTACCATACAATATAACGTGGATCTACTTCATCACCTCGGTTGACAGGTCTCCCATCGTTAATCATAGATTGCATCTTGTTATTCCAATCTTCAACGGATGGGTTACCAGAGTAAACTACTGTGATAGAGCCCTTACCACATACAAAATTCTCCACGTCCAATTTGAACCTGCCACGCATGTGACTCCAAGGTTCTTCTTAGACATAACCGAATTGACGCATCACCCTAGAGGCATTGGACATAACATATCCAGTGGGATGCCACAAGGGTCCATAGTAAAACGAAAACTCATACCTTCCCGCTATATGTCCACTAGCTCGGTCTTCCATGTATGAATCAAACCATACAACTTTGGACGCCATCAAGTCTAATTTCCTCCTCAAAGAAATCAACTCCTGCTCCTTAGACCTTGAACGGTTGTTGTCGAAGATGTATTTTGTTTATCTGGGTGTTCCTTTCTCCCATATCGGATTCTCTTTGGCCAACTCGAGGGACGGGAAGTGGTCATAGATCCATGTCTAGTGTACATATCAAACCAAGTATGAGAAATTGATTCTTCAAAGAGAAAAAAATAAATAAAAATCAAAGCATCAATAGAGTTACCAAAATACCTGTAGTAGGCTCACATTACCGGCAATTTGGCTAGTTGATTCCCTCGATGCCTTTCTTAACTCTTTCATCAAGAACACATGGCATGCGGTGCCCCACAAGTAGTCACGAATTTTATTGAGAGGATGCAAAAGTTGTAGAAAGTTGGCGTCGACCCGGTTGCCACTACAATTGGGGAAAATGACACATCCCAAAACACATAGGAGATATGCAGTGGCTGCAGCATTCACTTCGTTGTCGCTAAACTCTGGACTCATTTCTTCTTTATTCTTGGTGCCTTTGAACATATTCATCAAGTGAACCATGCTGAACTGTCTAGTTTTGTAACGAAAGCACCGGTTGAACTCAATGTCGGATGTCGCTCGATCCCAACCAAGGCACTTCTGAGTGTAAAAATAAAGTTGTTCCCAGCTTAACTGCTTCACATAATCAAACTTGACGGAAGTACCATGGTCAGCGAGACTAAGAATCTGCACCACATCATCTGGGGTGATCGTCATCTCTCCAAACGGCATGTGGAAGGTATCGGTCTCAGGATACATTCTCTCCAGGAAGTCTGATATCGACACCCGGTCATGCTCTAACATTAAATTCTCTGCAGTAGTAGATAACCCCGAGTGATAAATAATTTGCTTGAACCATTCAAACTCACCATCTAACGGCCAGTCTTTCATTTTTCTTGGTGCAGCTGTAGGTTTGAGTAGACAGACCGCATGAGAATGGTCCTAATATACACGACGAATTATAAAATAATTAGAATAATCGTTAACACTTCTACGAATAAAAAGACAATAGCTTAAGAATGGTGTTTTATAATTATTACCTCAGTTGAATAAATTTCTTTGGCCCAAGAGTCTTTGTATCCAAATAACAGATCACCTGCTACCATTCATCTTCAAAGAGGCGGGGACTTGGTGTCCTCTTTTCTTCTTAATTACCTTCTTTGTACCTTGTCATTATCCTTGTGTACCACTTGGTTCTCCTTCTTCTTGGTTTCTAACTTGTGGAGCACTTGGTTTTCCTTCTTCTTGGTTTCTAACTCTTGGAATACTTGGTTGAGTTCCTTCGGTGATAGAGATTCCGCTAGCGCTCTTTTCTCTTCTCGCACTAGCTGTTACTTTCTTACCCCCTTCACGAGGAGGCCCCGAAACAATTGTATCTTGGGTTTGCTTAGCTCGCCTTTCCCTAAAAAAACAAAATAAAGAACAATTATTTCCAAGAAAACACCGTTTAATCACCACATAATCGGTAGAGAAATTGCATAAAAATCAATCGATTGTTCATAATCTTTAGTCAATTAAACAAATTAACAACCGATTGTGCATAATCGGTAGCTCGGGATCTACATTATCTACCGATTATGCATAAAAATTGGAACAGAAAACTCTAAGCTATGGACACACATATAATCAGTAGTCAATTAAACAAATTAACAACCAATTGTGCATAATCGGTAGCTCGGGATCTACATTATCTATCGATTATGCATAAAAATTGGAACAGAAAACTCTAAGCTATGGACACACATACAATCGGTAGTCAAATAAACACAATAACATACGATTAAAACAATCAGAAGTCAAATACATAACCTATCCACCGATTGAAACCATCTAACATAATCGGTAGTTAGATAAAAAAAATTAACTACCGATTAAGCGTAAATTTTGGTACAGGAAGACAATCGGTAGTTAATGAATAAATCTAACTATAGATTATTGTCGATGTTTTTGAGGAATCACTAACTTTCATAATCGGGAGTTTAAACCTATACGAAACTACCGATTAAGCCTAAATTTTGGTACAGGAAGACAATCGGTAGTTAATGACTAAATCTAACTACCGATTATTGTCGATGTTTTTGAGGAATGAATAACTCAACCATAATCGGTAGATAAATACAAACACGAAACTACCGATTATATCAAATAACCGAAAACCCTAGAAATTCTATTGACGATTTCATACGATTAAAGAAAAATAAACACAAATAATGGTAAATCCTTACCTTATTGGAGCCATTAGATAGTTCTGGAGAGGTTGATTGTCGAATCAGTCTCCATATCTAGATCATCATCTTCGTGTTCTTCGTATTCTTCATCTTCTTCACTATATTCTTCAACGATCTCTCTATTTCTTATTCTCTCGGCAAAATTTTGGCAATTAGTATTATCAGCTTGACGGGTTGTTTGCTTTTGTCGAGCTATCTTTAGATTGTAATTACGACGATGAATTGGTACGATGATCAACGACGAGGAATTTTTTTTGCACAATAGGTAGATAGAACCAAGAGAAGAAGAAGAGAAGAGGAAGAGAAACTATTTCTAATCGGTAGTTAGAAATGAAATGAAATGAGTTTAGCTTTTATACTTTTATTAGTGAAAGGGTGTATAGGTATTTTTTTGATTAGTAAAATGATATATAAGTATTTTTCCCTATCATTAGGCTATTCCATAGCCACATCTATTGGACAGGTATAAATTAGTCATCCCAAAAAAATTGAGTCGCCCTCAAAAACGCCAGGCTAAAAAAACCAAAAAAAAAGGAATTATAATAAAAATCAATGAATTGAAAACCTCCTGCAGCTGCAATCGCTTGAAGAAGAGTCAATTTTTTATCCATGCAATCAAATAGTTCTCACTTGGCCTCTTCACTAGAAAATCAAATGCGCTCCAAATTTGAATTTAAAACCCAAGATAGCAAAAACCTCACACCTGTTGCGTATACGAATTTACTCGTGACAGATGAATGTGGTTGCCCCGACCAACGAATAATGCCCGAGCTGTGATATTTTTAGTAGAAAAAGAAATGAGAATTTGTCTTCACAGGCGATCGTTTTTCCTTGTATATCCGATAACAGAATACCTGTCTATTAGATTTAGACTAAAAATAATGAGGTCTGGAAATAAGATTTCATTCTCCTTCCAAATTCGAATTTGGATCACAGCATCAATAACGGCTCTATGGTATGAGCAGCTATGCTTACAAAGATAACTTTAGAGGGTATATGTCCTGAATGGATCTTAGATACATTCAGAGATCATCTGAAGAAAGGGCGAGAACTACATCCTTTCGTCTACTTCAAATCACCCCATTCATAAATGCCAAATTCATGATTCCATAAAGCAGATAATACCAAATGTTTTTACAAGAAACTGCTTAAAAATTCGAGTTGTCAACCATGAGGAAAAAAGAGGAGGCATAACGAACAAATGAATAAACAATACATGATCTCGCACACCAGTAGTGTGTATATCGTAAGGTAAACTGTTTCAAGTATGTGTTTGTAGGTTTCCCTTACACTCACAAGGGGAGACCAAATAACTAAGAATCAGAAACATTCATCACAAGAAAGAAAGATGGTCAACACAGTACACGCCGTAAAACTTCATCATTAACCACAAGAATTAACACAGGTATAAATGAACATTATGGCATCCCTGAAAAAATAGACTTCACTTCCGAGAGATTCTTTGCGTCTGTTCAACTGATCAAGTCCTCTCACTCAGAATCTTCGCATTTTAAGTTGGTGGCTTTATCAATCAGAGATAAAAATAAACCATCCACCTCTCGTGCATCTTTTACTAATAAGCACCTCAAAATATATGATCTGTCAATTCTTCACTTGCTGTAATAAATATTGTCTGGAAGCCAGAGAAGTTTTCGGCTTTGGACCGGTGGACCAAGACCGGGTATATCTCGAATGTCTTTGTTATTTGGATGCACAATCTGCCAACAGAAAGTCAGAATCAAACTAGGCATATATGCAAATAATTAGACAGAAATAAAACTTCTAAACTGTAGGGGGGGTGGGGGGTGGGGGGTGGGGGTTGGTGTTAAACAAAAGCCCAGTGATGAAACAGGAACGTCTAACCAACCTTGACAATGATAATGGCTACGACTCCAATAACAATTAGAAAAAGGAAGGCCATAATACATTTGTCAGTTGCAACCTGAAATAATTATTTTAACATGTAACACAAAATGAGTCAATGAGGAAAGAAGAATCAAAAAAAAAAATAAAGAGGAGAAAGTTTAGAGATTGACCTGCCTACCGATTTCCTTAACCAGTTGTGAAGCCTTCTTAATCGAGAAATGAATCGAGTCTAACTCATTAACAATCCTACTCATTTGCTCTGTCTGAAATTAAAACATATAAATATTACGGATCCACACCTTCAGCACAAAAATTGAAAAATGGAGATCGAATTGAACCAAATCGTCAGTGAGAAACCATAAGAGGACTCGGTTTGATTTGTGAAACCACACTTACCTGTGCCTTTAGAGCTGCGGCGGTTTCAGCTCCAACATTAACTGTGTCTTCAACAACCTACAACCCAACAGTAGGAAAGCATGAATGTGTGTAAACCTAGCTCAATAACATATACATGTTCATACATATTAGAAGCAACTCAAGTCCACAATTATGATATGATGGCAAAATCTGTTCTTGTGTGTAAAATCAAGGTTCAAATCTTTTTTCAAGCAAGAATAATCATCTACTTGTGTGGCTTTAATAGAGTAATAAGGTTTTGAAATAGGAGACTCGAGTTTCCAATATAGGGATAGGAGTCTGCCACAGTGGAGTTTTGGTGTAATTCCAGAAAAGAAACATCTGGCCATATACGAGTTTCTTCCGAATAAGAAAAAAAAAACACTTATCATTCTGTTCTCATGGAAAGAAACTTACTTTTTTCGACCTCTCAATTGCTTGATCAGTATCATCCATCATTCGGTTACCACTGTCAATCAGCTGTTGATTGCTCATATCTGCAAAAATTTATAAGTTTCAGAAACTCTGATCTGCACTATTAAACTCTTGAACTGGAATCAACCCCAACGAAAATGATGGTATTTTCAATAAAATGTATCATCAAAATTCAATCTCTACGATGGTCCACGCTCTGTGATTTCTAAGATGGAGGCTAGTAAAACATACACCATATTAATAAGATATAAATGGATTCCATGAAACTCCATTTGATAAATAAAGAATTAGTACAATTTCATAGCAACATAAATTGAAAATATCGCATATATGCTTACTTGAGGCCAACAGAACATTCTCCTCACCGTATCCTTCTCCACCACCAGGCCCATCAAAAAGATCAACTCGCTTGTTGTCAAGAGTGCTTGCATATCTGCCATCCACAACAATACAAAAAAAAACTTGGAGATTACAAATCAAAGCACTAAGCATAATATATACACTAAAAAGTAAAACAATGAATTATGGACCCAGTATGGATTATGTTATAATATAAATATACTATAATCCATAGTATGCTAAGAGCAAGAACTATGGGGCTTAAGAGTCTCATTCAAATTGAAAGACCTCATCAAATTTACCAAATTTGGTCCTACAATGGGTAGAGGGAACCCTCTTTCACCCAAAACTCAATCAGGGTCTCGTGCGGGTGATAGAATGGGTGAAAGTCTTCACTATACGGCTTACATTTTTCCGTTTGAAATAAACAAACAAAAAACGGCTAACCGTTCGCCGTATACAATTGAAAAGGAAACATTAGGCAAACAATTTGCCGTTAGTTTTTTTTCTTCTCTTAAACGGCTTTTAGTTTGCCGTAATTATACATATGATATTTTACACGGCTTTTAATATGCCGTATAGGTAATACGATACTTTTTGGACTGGTTCTCTTCTTCTTGATACTTGCTATCATCTTTGTACTAGAGAAATTGACTATCTTTGTTTTTATGTATGATTCTTGCAGCTTTTTATACAGCAAGACCAGCTGCAACACTGGAAATGTTTCCTTCGTGGCCAATGAACTTTCAGCCTACTTCAGGAGTAAGTAGTACTAATCCCTTTGACCATATCTTTTCATTGTTTTCACCTGTAATGTGTTTTGAGATGATTAATTAGTGGTAATTTGATGTTTTGGGGATATGGGTTTTGCTTGGTGTTTTTGTTCTTCTTTACTGTTAATTAGTGTATCTCTTTGAAACTGAGTTTTAGGAGAGACAAAGCTGATGATAACGTTTGAGTTGTGGCTCAAAGATATATTGTTGTTTTGATTGATTGAGTGGGTATATATCTTGTTTTGTAGATAACAAGTGAATTTGAAGTCTGTTTTAATGGTGGAGAAAAAGGAGAGGATATAATTTTCTTTTAAAGTTTTTGGAAAACTTAGAAATGAAGAAATAGTTTTCATGGGTTTTTGTTAAAACTGGATTTTTGATCTAGATAATTGTTCTATTTTACTTTTAATGAAGCTTTTTGATAAGATTCTAAGCAAAAGTTGAAGATCCCTAATCTTTCTTCTTTATCCTTTCTATATCCGTCCAGGGTTTTTTTTCTTTGAACGGCCAATTATATGTCGTCTGTTTTGTTTTTTTGTTTTTTTTAAATGGACGGCAAAAAGTATGCCGTATAAAAAATTTGTTTAATTTAAACGGCTTATTATGTGCCGTACAGACTTCTATACTTTATCCCACGGTGGCTTTTTCACTCCTTCAGGTAAACTCTCCTTTAATTTGATAGGGATAGACTCAAAAATGTGTCTATCCCATAGTCCTTGCACTAAGCAAGAGACGTTATTTTAACAATAGGTTAAGTGGATAACTACCAAATTTGTGACCTGATAAATGTAAATGACAAAAACAGTCTAGCAAAACAGAGTCATCCTAGTTTACAATTTCATACTACCTTCTCAAGTATTATGGATACAAAATAATTGAGTGATGAGTGTTAGTTTCATTTTGGTGTAGTAATAAAATTATGTTTTGATTTAACTAAGTTGGATTAGTGCAATCCTAATCAGAAAGTTTAAGGTTTAAATTATGTTTGAAAGGAGTTGTTATGGTTGAAGGGAATATGTGGAATTAATATCTCTTTGACTATTACAGGTGGTATACAAGTTAATATGTGTTATTTTGGGGTTGTTCTTCAACTGATGATGGCAGGTTGAAGGACACTTGTCCTTGTGAAGCATGTGGTGGACTTCATTCTAGCATCTTGTTTAAATAAAGTTTACACCATCATTCAATGACATGAGGAGATAGAATTGGAAGTTTACCAAGCTAAAACTACCCCTATTCTACAAGTTATATTTCTCTCTCATCTAAGGTATGTACCTAACTACATCTTGTATGAATAAAGCATCTAGTCAAAGAATTTAAGATCCTATATATATATATATATATAGTAGAAAACAGCATAAGCATGAATGTTTCTGAACACATAAAATTAGGTATGAATCATGCTTAGTCTAAAGTAATCATGTTAAGTTGCTGATTTTTCTAACATTGGTATCAGAGCTATAGGTTTAAACAATATTCTACAACTAGTATATGTTCTTTAAGTAACCAACTTGTTAGGTTTTGATCCTTAGAATCAAATGATGTGATGTGTTGTGTCGCTTCTGCAGTTCTTGTGCGTTATATAATATGTATTGCTAATGTGATACTTCAAAGGAAACAAAGGTACATGTTCTTGTGTTAAGGGACTGCAAAAGTTGCGTTCTGAGGTCACTTGTATGACTATACCCAAAGGTGAATCATATTTATGATATCATGAATGGAGCAAAATGATTTACTTGTATGTGGTAGGTGATAATCCTTTGAACCCAAAGGTGAAAAGGGATTGTTATGTACTATATATGAGTCAGTTAGTTTTGATTTATAGTTTGGGACTTTGATATATCGTAGTTTCGTCCAAAGATAAAACTACGGGATATCGAATTTGAAATCAGAATGATTATTGTAATATATATAAGAATGTTCTGATTTGTTATATGTATGTACTATTTCATATGTTGATGTCGTATGCATGATCATATCATAAGTTTCAATGATCATGTTGCAATGCTTAATATATCATTCATATGAAATAAAATTAAAGTTTTAAATGATATCACGGTTACAAACATGAATCTTGTCCAAGTTCAAGGGTTTAAAGCTGTTATGAGACATTGAATGACACAAATTACTCAAGGTGGAAGTCACAGGTTGAGATAGCTTTGGGTTACTTAGATTATGATATCGCTTTAAGAGAACCAAACTAGAAACACTTTCTGATATTTCCTAGATAAGTGAGAAACAGGATCATCTCAAATGGGAAAAGGCAAATAGAATGAGTCTTCTTATTATGCGTGGTGCTATTCCTGATGCTATACGAGGTGGTATTCCTATCGCAGAGACAGCTAAAGAATTTATGGAGATCATTAAGCCGCAACTCACAAGTCCAGCCAAGTCTATGGTAAGTCTATGGTTGGCAGATATATGAGTCAACTGTCTTCAATGAAGTATAATAGGGAAGGTAATGTTCGAGATCATGTTCTTCGGATGGCAGATCTAATCTACGAGTTAAGGGGTCTGGATATGAATCTTACTGATGACTATCTAGTTCAACATGCGGTTAATTCACTTCTGAAAAAGTTTGAGGGCTTCAAGATTGCTTACAATATGGTTGAAAGAAAGTGGGATGTAAATGAATTGATTGCTTATTCTGTGCAAGAAGAGGAAAGGCAACGTCATGAAACTACAGAATATGCACATCTTTCTATTGCTGGTCCTAGCAAGAAGAACTTCAACAATTCAGCTGATAACAAGAAACCTTCTGGGCAGACAAAGGAAACTTTGAACAGTGAGTTGGCTAATAAAGAACACAGCCCAACTACCGATAAGAATAGCAATTCAGTAGCTAAGAAAGATAACAAGGTGTGTTTCTTTTATAAGAAGCCTGGACACTTAAAGAAGTTTTGCCACAAATGTAAGAAATGGCTGAAAAAGCAAGATAAAAGGAAACAAGGTACAGATTTTCATATGATATGTTTTGAGAATAATTTTTTAGATACTCCTTTGAATACTTGGTGGTTAGACACCGCAGCGACAATTCATATCACTAATTCCTTGCAGGCGCTCACAAGCAAGAGGAATCTAAGTGTGGAACGGTGTCTATACATGCCAAATGCGCAAGGAGTGAAAGTTGAACCTGTTGGAAACGTGCAACTAATTCTGGAATCTGGATATATTTTGGAACTTTTGATATGATTATGTACCTAGTAAGAAGAAGTTTGATATCAGTTGGTATACTTGATACCATAGGTTTTTGTTTTTCTGTTGGTGGTGGATCTATAAGTATGTATCATAACTCTCAACTTGTTGGTTTTGCGCCGCTTGTTGATAATCTATACAAGTTGAATGTTGATCTTGGTTCTATAAAATCTGCGTTATGTATGAATGTTAATACTTCTAGTTCAACTCCTAAAGTAACTAAAAGAAGTTTAAATTCAGGAAAGTCTTCTATGTTATGGCATCAACGTTTGGGGCATATATCTAGGGAACGTATGGAGAGACTTATAAGAGAAGGGATTCTACAGCAAATAAATTTTTCAAATTTCAGTACTAGTGTTGCTTGTATTAGAGGGAAACTTGTTAAAATGAGAGAAAACAGCCACACGAAGTAAAGTTTGCTGGAAATCATGCATACAAATGTATGTGGTCCTTTTACTATTGCTTCTAGAGGCGGGTAGAGATACTTTATTACTTCCATAGATGATTTCTCTCGTTATGGGTATATGTATCTTATTCATCAAAGGTCTGGTGCTCTTGAGGTTTTCAAAACATTTAAGGCAGAAGTTGAAAATCAACTTGAAAAGAAGATTAAAGTGTTGAGATGTGATAGTGGAGGTGAATACTATGGCAAGTCAGATTTTTTGGGGAAAATCATGGAAAATTACTAGATTTTCTACGAGAACATGGACTAGTACCTCAATTTACTACACCAGGATCACTGGAGCAAAATGGAGTGGCCGAAAGGCGAAACATAACATACAAGGACATGGTCCGCACCATGCTATGTGATTCTACCCTATCTGAATCCTTTTGAGGAGAAACCTTGAAGATAGCGGCATATATATTGAATGGGGTCCCACTAAAGCAGTACCTATGACTCCTTTTGAACTATGGACAGGTAGAAAACTTAGTCTTAATCATTTTCATGTATGAGGTTGTCCAGCTGAAGCAAGAGTTCATAATCCGTTTGAAAAGGCACTTGATTCTCGTACTACAAGTTGTTTCTTTGTGGGTTATCCAAATAGATCAAAGGGTTACAGATTTTATTGTCCATCTAAGCCTTTCGAAATTGTTGAAACTAACAATGCCAGATTTCTAGAGAATGATGAAACTAGTGGGAGTTCAGAACCAAAAACAGTTGTATTTCAAGAAGAAGTAGATACTCCTACTGAACATAATGAAAATTCAGTCCACAAGCAATCTGAAGTTGGTATTCCAGAATCTTCTAAAGATGCTAAAGAAGGTGAATTAGTTCTAAGGAGATCATCTAGACCAAGAAAGACTGTTATGAAACCAGGTTTCAGTACATATATGATTGAATCAGATTGTACAGCTGATGATGAAGATGAACCTTTAAATATTCACAAGCAGTAAATGGGAAGAATGCTCATTGTTGGCTTCCTGCCATAGATGACGAGCTGCAATCAATGGAAAAGAATGGAGTCTAGGATATCGTAGATCTTCCTGAAGGTGCAACGGCAGTTGGTTGTAAATGGATTTTTAAAATCAAAAGGAACGCTGATGGGAGTATCGAAAGATACAAGGCCAGACTTGTGGCAAAGGGTTATACGCAAGAAGAAGGTGTCGACTACGAAGAAACCTTCTCTCCAGTTTCTAAGAAGGATTCTTTGAGAATTATAATGGCCCTGGTAGCTCGTTGTCACAAATGGATGTGAAAACAACGTTTTTGAATGGTGAACTAGATAAGAAAATTTATATGCTACAACCGGAAGGCTTAACATCTGAAGAACAAGAGGGAAAAGTTTGTTGCTTGAAGAAATCTCTGTGTGGGTTGAAACAGGCCTCTAGGCAATGGTATCTGAAGTTTGATCAAGTGGTATCCTCATTTGGTTTTGTTAAAAACGCAGTTGACAGGTGCATATATCTGAAAACTAGTGGGAGCAAGTTTATTTTTCTGATTCTATACATTGATGATATCTTGCTAGCTACTAATAATCTTCATATGCTACATGATACTAGGAACTTTCTCTCAACTAATTTGAGATGAAAGACTTAGGAGAAGCTTCCTATGTCTTAGGGATTAAGATAAGTCGTGATAGAAACAGGGGTTTGTTGGGTTTATCTCAAGAAGCTTATGTAAAGAAGATTCTGAAAAGGCTTGAAATGCATAATTGCGCAGCGGGTGAAGCACCTATTGTTAAAGGAGACACTATTAATAAACTGCAATGTCCAAAATCAGAACTGGAAAGGAGTCGAATCGACTCAAAACGGTATGAATCAGCAGTTGGTAGCTTCAGTGCAGTCTACCGGCCGGTATACCGCCGGTTTTACCGGTTTCGGCCGAAAAGCGGGACGAAATCCGGTATACCGGTAAACGGTATTTGACCGAGAATATCGGCCAGTATGGACTGTACCGGTTTGGCCGGTATTGACCGGTATTGGCCGGTATTGACCGGTACAATCATTTTTTTTTGTTTTTTTTATTTTAAAAAAAAAAAAAAAAAAAAATTATTCTTGTTTTAGGGTTTTCAATTGTTACCCATATTTTTATGATATTTTAGAATTATATATGCATATGATAATATCTATAATTAATCTAATGATCTTAAAATTGTAATATTTTTGTTTAATTAGTATTTTAGACGATAAACTTTGAAGTTATTCTTGTTTCTTTTGTATTTCCAGTTTGAACTTTGTATGAAATCTATGGATCTATATATTTTGGATGAATACTAGTTTATCTTTTAAAATTTTGTGAAAAAATGTTTGTTATAACGTGTTAAAATATATTTATAGTTATAAAATGTGAACTAGTAATTTTTCATAAAATTATAGGTATAAAATATATGCACCGATATTCCACCGATATTTAAACCGAAATTTCCCCGGTATACCGACGTACCAGTGTATCGCTCTCGACCGGTACGAACCGAAATCCGGTATGGTACAACCTTGGGTAGCTTAATGTATGCCATGATTTGCACCCGTCCAGATTTGAGTTTTGTTGTTGATATGTTGGGACGCTATCAACACAATCCTAGTGAATCTTATTGGAAGGCAGTAAAGAAAGTGTTTCGATACTTGCAGTGAACAAAGCATTTTCTGCTTGTTTACAGAAGATCGAACGAGTTAGAAGTTGAATGTTTTTCTGATTCTGATTTTTTGGGTTCGAATAGTCTAAAATCTACTTCAAGTTATGTTTTTATGTTCGCTAATGGTGTTATTTAATGGGAAAGTGTGAAACAATCTATTCAGGCACAATCTACAATGGAGGCAGAGTACCTTGCTTGTTATGAGACGACTACTCAAGTTGTTTGGTTAAAGAACTTTATGAAGGGTCTTCAGATTATAAATTCTATATCTAGACCAATGAAGTTTTACTGTGATAACCAAGCTGCAATCAGTTTTGCGAAAGATAAACAAGGAACAGGAAGAGTGAAACATATTGATGTTAAGTATTTCCTGGTAAAGCGCAAAATCAAGGATCGAGAAATTGTTATTTTCTCATATTCCATTGATCATATGCTTGCAGATCCGAAAGGTTTGAGTCCTAAAGTGTTTAAAGAGCACGTGTCCTCTATGGGTGTTGTTGATATCTTTTAAGTTTTTGTGAATTTTGTTTTCCTTTTGATTATGCGTTATATAATCAACTACTTCAGTTTTGCATATCAACATGTTCTTGTTCCATATGCTCTTAACATATGTTTCTGTTTAGTCTCTTAAATGAGACATAATAAAGTTTTTGTTTTTGCAGATGATAACACTAAAGGTTTATGCCAGCTAAAAATATTAACTTAATGATAATGGACCGTCTAGTTTTCTGATTATAGAAATGGCATATGCATCGTTTAAGTGGTGCTTATATCTCTAGCGTGTTGTTCGACTTAAGGATAAGGTTCTCTGATTGGGATTGAAGTTTTCTAAAATCAAAAGGGTGGCCACCACAGTTTTTTCACTGCTATCTAATCCAAATTCTTTTACTAAAATGTTCCAAAATTCAAAAGGGATTTGTTGCTTAAAAAGTGGAAGAATGTTAGCTTTATTTTGGTTTAGCAACAAATTATGTTTTGATTTAACTAAGTTGGATTAGTGTAATCCTAATCAAAAAGTTTAAGGTTTAGATTATGTTTGAAAGATGTTGTTATGGTTGAAGGGAATATGTGGAATTAATATCTCTTTGACTATTACAGGTGCCATACAAGTTAATGTGTTATTTTGGGGTTGTTCTTCAACTGATGATGGCAGGTTGAATGACACTTGTCCTTGTGAAGCATGTGGTGAACTCCATTCTAGCCTCTTGTTTAAATAAAGTTTACACCATCATTCAATGACATGAGGAGATAGAATTGGAAGTTTACCAAACTGAAAAGTACCCATATTCTACAAGTTATATTTCTCTCTCATCTAAGGTATGTACCTAACTACATCTTGTATGAATAAAGCACCTTGTTAAAGAATTTAAGATCCTATATATATAAAGTAGAAAACAGCATAAACATGAATGTTTCTGAACACATAAAATTAGGTACGAATCATGCTTAGTTTAAACAAATCAATCATGTTTAGCCTAAAGTAATCATGTTAAGTTGCTGATTTTCTAACAATGATCACCTATGTTTCACTTTACTACTATTGACACTAACGACAAGGTTTGAAAATGTTTCTTCCATGTCTCTCATCGAGCAAGGATAGCAAAAGAACTCAGACATTGTTGGGAAAGAGGTTTCAAGGAGAAATAGAACATTTGATTCATGTAAGCTATGAGTTTCATTATCATTGGATGTGCACCAAGTTCAACAAAAAGTCTTGAAGAAATGGTTATTACTGAGGCATGTTCCTAATGATTTCACCATAAGATGGACCAAAGTTTGTATACTTAGCGGACCCAAAGGGTGACTTTTCTTAGGGCAGTACATTAAGATAACATGAGACAGTATAGAAATTTTCGGCTCTGAATATTTACAGCTCCAAACCAACTTCGAGAACTAAGTCATCATCTAATATCAGGAAGATTTTGAAAGATCAGTCACACCCACAGTTCTTAAATTAAACTTTCTTCATCTAACAGTAAGGAACTCATAGCGATTTTTGTCCTTGATTATTGCTACAATGAATTTACCAATTTCATATCTAGTAAAAGCCAAATGGTACAAAATCCAAGTACAGGAGTCATATCGGTGAAATTAAAGCTCAAAATTATGAAAAAAATATTACTTTCTCGTATATATCTAAAAGCTAAAAGTAGTTGATAACTTACTGCTTTTTGAGAGCGACATAGGAGTTTAACTCTTTAATCTGAAAAAAGAAATGAATATAAAGTTCAGTTACATGAACTGAATGAGCTTATAACAGCATTTACAAAAGCAATAGCTTTTACATTAGGGATATTATAATTAAAGAGTACAATGGTACACCATTGACTGCTTTTTCTCCGTAAGCAATTTGTTCTCGTCTGGACCATAGCTGTGATCACCATCCTTCACTTCCCGGTTGAACTCTTTAATCAGCCTAGAGAAACAAAAACACTTAAGAAATCATGTTTCTACCCGCTGTTTTGTATCTATGATTGCTTCTTCTAATCACTGTTCTGAGTAATAATACAGTAGTACCAGAGAAGCCCGGCAAATGGTTGACTAAATCTTCTGAAGTTCTTACATTCTATAAAAACAAACCATAACACATCTTCTTAAGCGAGCAACTATATCATATAGGTTCTCTAAACAGTTTGGAATTCTATCGAAAACCAATAAATAACTCTCTTTATCCCATCTTCTTTGATAGAGGTCAACATATCAAGTGTTTTGTCTTCCGTTAATTATGTTTCTAAGTACCACGCATAATGATTCCTTTGAATTAAGTATTAATACCTTAACACCATTCATAACCGTAGGGAATTATGTACCTCTTACACTCCCGCATTTTTCCTGTAAGCTCCTCCAATTGTCGACTCTGCTTACTTGAGTCTTTGATTTTCTCCAGCTTTTGGAACCCATTTCTGTCAAAAACATCCAGAAGGTAACACACACACAAGAATTTCAGTAATCCTTCTATATAATGTATTAATGTAAGAAAGTAACTAAGTCTCACATAATTCCAAATACAATATAAAAATGCTGAAAGATTAAAAAAAAAAACTTACGATAATGCTCTAAAAATATCACTAATTTGTCCGTCTATCTCCGCTAACTCGTCGCTAATAGAGGATAGATCCATCCCAAGAATGTCCTTATACAACCACAACTGCAAATTTTTATACAAACAACAATTTATTCCACATCGAAAACAGAATCCTCAAAATTCCAGCTCGAGAAACCCTAATTATCCCAATCCTAAGTGTTTATGAACCAAAAATCCTTGTACTCAAACAAAAGCGAATCAGAATCTCGTTTTCTTCTCGGATCCACATCAATCGGATCTCAAAAAGAATGTACAACAAAATCTGATGTCAATCACCGAAATGTAACGATTTCAAAAGAACATATGAAAATCGTTGTTATCCAGTGACTGATCGAAACCAGTTTAACGTTAATCGAACAAAAATGTTTTTGAGATCCCATGAGACCAAAGTTTTAAGGAGCTTCTAGTTTGTTGTTTGGTTTTTTTAAGATTGGATGATAATATGGTTCTTGTAATTTACGGACAAGCCATTCTTTCAATTATTTGTTTTTGCTGTGTTTTTTTAAGAAGCCTGATATAGGGGCTTCAACATTAATAGAGGGGCTCCAATAATAAGACGAAATAGGGACACTATGAAGTAAAACTCAAAAACCCCTTATCCATAATATTTTCACAATACCCAAATCACCCTTTATTAATATGTTAATTACCTTAAATAGTGAAAATTTAATTAAGCTAATCATGGTTAATTAAACTTAATCTTTGACTAACACAAATTGAAATCAAATTTTTTTTTTTTGATTTGTGATTTGGGGATGAAAAACTAGATGAAATGTGAGAAAAAAATTTCGTTTTTTTTTTAAACCCTAGTTTTTGATTTAATCAACCATAATAACCATTTAGGTCTTTCTAGATTAAAATCTTGATCATTTTATGGCTCAAATTAGATGAAATCACGAATTGAAAGTTTGATTTTGTGTGATTCAGAGACAGTTACGGTTGGGTTTCATTACGAACCCAACCGTAACACCAAGAACACCGAAGAACACCTTCAGTTACGGTTGGGTTTTGACTCCAAACCCAACCGTAACCTCAAGAACACTATGAACACCCTTTGAACACATAGTTACGGTTGGGTTTGGCTTAAAACCCAACCGTAACTCATCCTTTTTAGCATTGATTTTTGAGGTCAAATTTGAGTTTTAAAATCCAAATTTTGAAGTTATTCAACCATTTTAACTAGATTGTAGGTAAATTGGGTCATTCAAACACACAAAAACCGAAAAATCAACAAATTAGAGATTCCAAATTTTGAGTTATCAGTAGAATTTACGGTTGGGTTTTGGCTAAAAACCCAACCGTAACTAATTATGTTAGTTGCATGTTTCATGATATAGTTACGGTTGGGTTTTGCATTAAAGCCCAACCGTAACTAATCTTTAAACCCCAATTGTAAAATTATATAAATAAATTTTGAGATTTTTTCATTTATATCTTGTAGAGAATTGAAAGACGAATCTAACCCAAAAAAAATGAGGTCAATCGGACATCGTATGAAGGAGTTATGATCAAAACGGTGAATTTTTTTTTTGTATCCAGGAATAGTTACGGTTGGGTTGGACCAATAAACCCAACCGTAACTATTCCTGGATACAAAAAAAAAATTCACCGTTTTGATCATAACTCCTTCATACGATGTCCGATTGACCTCATTTTTTTTGGGTTAGATTCTTCTTTCAATTCTCTACAAGATAGAAATGAAAAAATCTCAAAATATATTTATCTAATTTTACAATTGGGGTTTGAAGGTTAGTTACGGTTGTGTTTGATTGAAAACCTAACCGTAAATGTTAATTGAATCTTCATCTCCTACATTTGAAGTTACGGTTGGGTTTGTTTAATAACCCAACCGTAATATGAAGAAAAAATTAGTTACGGTTGGATTTGGTTGAAAACCCAACCATAAATCTGGACAAAAATGGTGTTCTTCGGTGTTCTTGGTGTTACGGTTGGGTTCGACATGAAACCCAACCGATAATAGTTACGGTTAGGTTTTGCCTTGAAACCCAACCGTAACTAATCTTCAGCAAGAGGCCAGAGTTACGGTTGGGTTTATTGGCCCAACCCAACCGTAATTCTTCCTGGATACAAATAAAAATGTCACCGTTTTGATCATAACTCCTTCATACGATGTCCGATTGACCTCATTTTTTTTGGGTTAGCTCCGTCTTTCAATTCTCTACAAGATAGAAATGAAAAAAATCTCAAAATTATTTATCTAATTTTACAATTAGGGTTTGAAGATTAGTTACGGTTGGGTTTCAAGGCAAAACCTAACCGTAAATTTTAATTGAATCTTCATCTCCTACGTTTGAAGTTACGGTTGGGTTTGTTGAATAACCCAACCGTAATATGAAGAACAAATTAGTTACGGTTGGGTTTGATTGAAAACCCAACCGTAAATCTGGGCAAAAATGGTGTTCTTCGGTGTTCTTGGTGTTACGGTTGGGTTCGGCATGAAACCCAACCGTAAGTTTCTCTGAACAACAAAAAATCAATCTTTCAAATCGTGATTTCATCAAATTAGTTAGTGTAATTTAGTTTTATCCGGATTGTCATCACTACTACTTTCTACACATTTATTAGTATTCTTCATCACGAAATTAGGATTTAATCGGCGATAAAATTTTGATTCGATTGAGAAATTTGATTAAAATGGAGAAGGAGAAGATATGGAGGAGATGGAAAATTTTTAATTAAAGGATAAATTTGTCTTTTTTTATTAGGTAAAGGGTAAAATGGACATTTAACTTTACCCCTAGGACATCCCTTATCGTAAAATTGGGTCACCTTGGCTCAACTAGGAGCCCCTCTATTGATGTGGGAGCCCCTATATCAGGCTTCTTTTTTAAGTCCCCGCTGCATCAGGCGTTTAAACAGCTCTTTTTTTAAGTCCACGCTTATCAATGTCATACAGTAGAACTAGATGTGTGTTAATATCATGGTGCTGCATTTACTAACCGTTGGATTCTAAATTGAATATTACGACTTGCTATTGGTAAAAAAACGGCTACACCGTCCAGTTTCGGGATGAAACCGTCAAGGACATAGCACCTGACTGATACCTTTTTAAAAAACGGAATTAATGTTTAGTTCTTTTCTCGTTGGTCTTTAAACGGTCTAGTCTCGTTGGTCTTTAAACGGTCTAGTCCTACCCTTTAAAATCTAGTATTAGTTAATGATTCAATCCAAATCAATATGTTAAACTGTTAATAACACCCATTCTTCGTAATTTAGTTTCTACATTTTTATGTCTGAAAACAATTTTTTCGTGAAGAATAAATCTTAAACATAATCTTTTTTCAATAAAAGTTTAGTTCCAAACATGAATCTGAGAATCAAACAAGCACTTGATTCAATTTGATTCAACTTGAAACCTAAATTGTTGTCATCAATACCTTTTCTTGAAGATTAACTCAATCTAGGGGAAAACTTGATGAGATTCAATTTCGACAGTGAAGAGTTCATCATTGAAGGCGATTGGAAAGATAAGAGTAATCTATTCTTATCATTTAATTTGATTGCAATTGTTAATTTATCTATTTCGGAATCGATTTCAGAAAAAAAAATTACGATTTCAAAAACCTAATTACAGCAGTTTTAGTTTGAATTTCTTATTGTATAATTCATGAGTTTAGACATTTGTCATAGTTTGGGAAGATATTGCTTATGTTGGGTACACAAAATCATTTCAAGTTTATTAGTTTGGATTCGAGAATCCTCTATAAAATCTCTACTGGTCATCGTAAATAATTCCCATATACTTTCTCGGTTTACTTTTGCTTGGCAGTATATTAATTGTGATTTAATTTGATGGTAAAACCATGTTTGCGATGTACTTATTAATCTCAGTAGCTATCAGTTTATAAAAAGTTTGGATTTAAAATATATCGAAATCGATATTTGGTGGTTAATTGTGATACACACTTTACATATGGTAACCTGTCCGATTCTAGTATGCTCTGTTAGGACTCTTATATTTCGTTATATTTCGTTATTCAAAATATTGCTTCGAGCTAGGGTTTATTTCTTTAAATTTTGGATTTTCTTTGAAGTTACAGGGGTAGTTTTTTTATTCCCAATTTTTATTGATGCTTTTGATGTCTTTTGACATTAAAAGTTACTCTAATTTAATGGGGTTTAAGTTTTAATTTGGTTTTAATTTGATTTTATTTTGGTTAGGGAGAGGTTTCATTACTTATATATGCAAAAGAGCGTCAAAGTATGTACACCTAAATGTTTAAATTGATGGCGTTCTGTAAATATATTATTATTCAGTACTAATCTTATGTTAAATTCTTTGGTTGTAAAGGTTATGTATGTGCATTATATTTAACGTTTCCTTAGCTTCAATTGCTACCAAATTTACTTTTACTCGGGTTATTTTTCTTCTTCTATTGTTGCTCATTGTAACCCTAGATTAGTTTATAACTTGTAATTTTTTTAATTTGATTCGTTTTTACCTACTTTGATCAATTATTTGAAGTGTAAGGATTTACATTTACTTATTAACTTATTATATGGAATTTATTGTATTTGTTGAAATCATTAATATTTAAGATGTTTTTTATGTTGTTCTGAGTAATTTTGCTAGATTTAGATTCACTTCAATCTTGGTTCATAGCTAAAGCGAGCTAATAAGTAAATCCGAAAAAACTGATAAGATAACTTATACATTACTCTGTATACCTAAGGGAAATGTTTTGATTTTTTTTGCAGATTGTGGAATACAGGATGGTATATTATTCAATGTGATAATGTGGTGTTCTTATGTAAATAACTTGAAATTTATTTCATCACTTCAAGCTATCGTAACAAACTTTGCTACTAACTTTCTCTCTTCCGGTCTCGCAGGTTTTTACTTTTTTGATGAACCGCTATCTCTTAACGTAAGCAATATTATATAATGTGCAGCTTCTGTGTACTTATTATGCTTGACTGTTACATATTAGTAAAGTCAAAAGTTGATCGTTTAGTTGTTCGCGAGTTCAGATGTTCTCTTTAGGAGTCTGTTGAAGGTTTTTAGATGCTAATATGATATTATAGTGTAATGAAAATTGATATATAAATTTTGTTAAAACATGTTTACTTGATTTTTTTTTATAGAAGAATACCGGCTAATATGAGCAATATAAATAAAATTGGCTTTCATATCTTATCCATTAACTTGATTAGTTAAAAATTAAACCTTGTTGTTATAAGCCACTGACATTATAAACATAAACAACGCATTTAACTTTTAGGCTCCTTATTTTCACAACATAATCAAGAACAGATTTACGTCTATCCGATTTAAGCACCGTGTCTATAAAACTTTTTGGTTTGAGATGGAGGCAACGTTGTGATCGAGCTCTAAGAGATATTTTTCGTTATCTTTTTGTTACTCCCTATCGTTCAAAGTTCGTTTATTTGATTTTTGATATAACTTTGATTTTAATCTTAATTGGAAGAATAGATATTGATATTTTTATACTCAATTAAGATCTTTGTTATTTTTTGGTTGATTTTTTAGATTTTCAGCTTAAATCGAGATCATGTGGAATTTTTGAATATGATTTCCTTTTTTGTTATATATATATATATATATTGCTAATCAAATGTGTTTTCTTTGAAATAACACATGAAATTATTCATGTTGATGAATTCACATATGAATTGATAATTAGCTAATTTGTCGGTTGAATTTTTGAATCTGATTTCCATTTTTGTGTTTTTTGGAATCTAATTTCCTTCTTTTTTAGGTTGTTGATTTGTTTTTGAATAAATAAAGTGCACATAATTGTACACATGTTGATTATTAATGCGCACATAGTTGTACACATACTGTTTATTAATGTGCACATAGTTATACACATGTTGATTATATTAATTACACTGGTCTTATATATATTAAATTTAGGGACTCATAAGCTCAAAATGGTAGAGCACCCAAGCCTATCATAAGGTTTGCGGAGGTTGATGGTTCAAATCCATTTGAGTTTCCATGTTATGTTTATACAACATGGGTAGGTGTGTACATATTGGCCCTTAGTAATTTCATCATTTTGACACTCCCCCATCCTTGCTAAGCTTTGAGACCATTAACACCAAACACTCTCAAGCAATGAATTGAACACCATTTTCTCTTCTTTCGTATCACATGACTACAATGTATCTACAAAACGCAAACAAAAGGATATTATACACTAATACAAGAAAATTAACAAAGAAAATTATAAGAAATTGATACATAAATTATGTATTATAGACTCCTGTCAATGGTCGATTTCCATGAACCGTGCCGACTCTATAACCAAAATAGATCCAATCATTTGTCCCAAAACTTGCTACAATTGGCATAGCTCCAATTGTGCCGATTGTTGCGTTGTAGATCACTTTTTCTTGCTTTAGTTGTTTTGTCCATAACTTTTTCGTTCGAACTCGGAATGACCTCATTCTTTTTGCGTTCACTTTGTATTCTCATTCTTTTAAAGATGGTAACAAGAACTTATGAATTTGAATGAGTTGAAGTTTGGTCTTTGTCCCTCCTCCATTTGTAGAACTCAACTTCCTTGTTCATTTTAGCACTTTGTGACTCATTTTTGGATGATTCACCTAATGTGACACATAAGATAGAAAACAAGTAATATGCAAGAATTATAGCTAAAACAAGTACTAACTCCGTCTTTTTTTATTAGTCCTATATTCTATTTTCTCCTGTCTTAAAATAGTTGTCAGCTTCTGTTTATAGTTATATTTTTTCCCTAAACTATTAAATATACCATTAATTTATTATAATTATAAAATCTAAAAATATATAAACAAATCTAAAAATTAAGTAAATATGAAATAAATATATTTAATATTTTTCCTGTTTATCTTCATTCCCTTTAAAAAAAATATTTTTGGATGCAAAAGTTAGATTCCTTATAAATTTTCTACCTCATAATTATAATCTTTTCATTTGTATAATCTTTTCCTTTATTTTTCTTGAAACCCCATGCCAATGTAAATATATATTGTATTTATATTTGAATTCTAACTGTAATATACCAAAGATAATTACCAAATATTAACAGATATATAGTAATATTATATATTAAAGTGTTTAATTTTAATTATAGTAGTAATTTAACATTTAATATGGGTAGTTTTGTAAATTCATATTGTCTTCTTAAAATCTTGACTTTTTCAAACCGGACTTATAATTTAAGACGGAGGGAGTATGAATTTGACACTAGAAACATGTAAATTAAGCACTTATCAGTTTACCCCAAACCAAAATTGTATAAATACACATAAACTCAAGTTAAGTTAAATTAAGCATACATACAGAAAATACATATTTCGATTTTGTTGGTCCTAACCAAGGCAGTTAGCAACGAATCCATATAACTCAACTCATTGGATAAAGCTTGATCAATCTAGACGAGCTTATCATTTCTCTAAAATGTGAAACCACAAATCATAACCAAATCCCAGTATCGACTAACATTTTGACCAACTAATGCTTCATAACTCAAAATAATAATAAATAATTAAATTGTCTATGCTTAGTATGGAAAAATTGAGTACGAATATACCTCCCAATTTGTGCAGATAGGTTGCTTCAAGCCACTATCATGATTAGCATACACAACTTTCTTATAAATCCAAACAACCTATAAGAAAAGCCTAACTCCAACCTTCACTTTCATTCAAAGTTCCAGTTATTGGTAAACAACTAGAATAAAAAAAACATGCATCACTTTAGAATGTAATGATATATTAACATATGCATGTCCTTCTGCATTATATTGTATTACTGATTTTATAAAATTAAAAAACCAAAAATCAATTTACAATCCTTACATCAAAAATTTAAAACCCAACAAACTTTTCATTCCCTAATCATTGATTTAATAGAAATTTCATTCAAATGTGAACTAACCTAAAATTGTAAACTTGATTGAAAAAAAAAACATAAAAATACAAACATGTATTAGAAATAAAAAATATAAACACCCATTTTATCCGAGAACCTCGCTCTTCTATTAAACAATTTCAAAACCCAATTTGATGGTATCTCCATAAGCATTCCCCTTTTATTTCCAATCTGGCCATCACCGAAAATTTAAGTCTAGCCGTGTAACTAAGTGGTAATAAAAGATTTGCAACTAGGAAAAAAAAATTCAAACATTTAACGCGACCCAAATAATAAAAAAAACTACCACAAAAAACCCGTAAAAAATCCAAACATATTACCTTATTTAGTAAAATCTTTTCCAAAATTTATACCTATATAAATACTATATTTACTTATATCCAAAATTATATCACAAAGAAAACTACTATATATTTAGAGTTTCATTGTAAATAAAATCATAGTTATATCAATCTAATTATATTCTACACCGACCCTAGAATGTCTATAAGTAAAAGAACTAAATTTACACAATTCATTTATCGCAGAAGCTAACACACACACACATAAAAATCAAATTTACCATGAAGTAATTAACAAAGAATACCAAGAATGGAAGCCAAGGTATGATGAATCCCTCTTTCTATCATGTTTGTCACAACACATTCATTATAAGTTAGTTATACATTAAGAATAGCTTATATCAATTCTATACTTATGAAACTGACAATCCAGGTTTGAATGGCAACATATCTAACTTACTACATGCAACAATGACATATATCAATTGAACAATTAGTTATATATTTTTTTATGAAGCATATCCTTACGAATTTATTAATTTGGTAGAGATTACACGTGGTAAGTAGTAATCATAGAGTCATTCAGTACAATTTGTTAATAAAAAAAAGGATTTCCTGGTCCCATATTTTTGTTGACAAATTTCCCGACTGACTTCCATCTGCTGCGTGGTTAGCGAGTCCATCAGTTGTATGGTTTCCTTCTCTGTAATTATGTTGTATGACACAATGAGGTATTTGACGCATTCTAAGCTTTATCTCTTTGATCATGCCAAAGATATACCAATGCGATTCTGCGGGAGATGTAAGAAATCTCATGAGGTTTTCCAAGTCCGATTCAAAGATGACCTTCGGCCACTGTCTCTTTGTTGCCACTCTGGAGGCCAGAAGTAAGGCCCAGATTTCAGCTGATAAGGCAGTTGTGATGTCGAGCGGTTGTGCTAGCGCTAAAACTGTTCTTGTTTCTGAGTTTCTGCAAATGAATCATGGACTCGCTTAACCTGGGTTCCCTCTGGATGCACCATCTGTATTGACATTAATCCATTCCAATGTATGGTTGGTCCATCCCACTGAGATTATTGTTGTTCTTATGATGACGTTAGATGGGTTCGTAGTCGAGAGGTCGCTAGGAATAATCGGCGAACGTGCTGTCATTGCCCAAGAGAACTCTTGCTGTAGGTTGAAAGCTCGTAAAACAATACCATTCGCAGTTGGTTGGGAGTGACAAAATATACGTTCATTTCTGGTCATCCAGAAAGACCAGGGGAGAAAACAGAAAGCGGTTACGGTTGGGAGGGGGGCTGATTGTTTTGAAAGTTGGGTGATGGTTGTTTGGGGGGTTAAAGAATTCGGAATGGTATTGTTATCTGGCTGATTGTTTGAGAGGCGTGCTAGGAGGGTGTTCCGGGATATACTTGTTATTGGGCATCGTAGTAGTAGATGGTCGGTTGTCTCTGGTTCAAAGTTGCACTGGGTACAAATGTTGGAGTTGATGATGTGTATGCAAGAAAGGAGGGAGAAGGTGTGTAAGCCTTCATTGATTGCTTTCCACATGAAAACTGTATTTTTTGTGGACAAGGTAACGTCCACGAGAATTTTAAGGCTGGTAGGGGGTCTGGTTAGATTGTTGGTTTACCTCATAGTTAAGACAATTGTATCCGGAGGCAGTGGTGTATCTCCCGGTTTTTTAATGTGGCCATATGATCTTATCCTAAGTGTTATCTTGGGGAAGGTGAATGTTAATGATTTTTTGTTTTGCAAGTGGCGGAAGGGTGTCGAGTTTATCATGTATCCAGTTGTGGGTTAAGGGATCGATGATATCCGATACTGTTTGGATATGGTGGCATTGTATAGGATCTAGGTTGGGGAAATGTGGAATCCAATTAGCTTGGATGGGTGTTGTTAGTCCATTTCCCACACGGTGGAAAATAATATTTTTGATGGCGGGTATGATCGTGGCTAATTGTCGCCATTGTGGACTGGAAGAGGATGAAATTATATGAGGGATTTGGAAGATTGGTTTTTGTTTGAGGTATTTATCTTGATATGTGTTGGCGCATATGGAGTCAGTGTGATCATGTAAACTCCATACTCTTTTCATAAGCAGTGCTTTATTATGCTCACTACTCTTTCTAATACCAAGCCCACCTTCTGAGATATATTGGGATAGTTTATTCCAATCTATAGGATGAAGTTTTTTGACAGAAATCATGTCCCCATAAGAAGTTCCTAGTGATACGGTCTGTTTGTTTATGCACATGGGTAGGGAGAATTTGGGTTTGCATTAGATGGTTAGAGGTGGGAGTTAGAGAAGTTATAATGAGTACTAACCTTCCAGCAGGTGTAAAGCATTTTGTCATCCATTTTTTTGCTTTTCTTGCTAATCTTTGAAGCAGAGGTTCGAAAATGTGCTGAGAAGAACGTCCATGCTTGAATTGGACCCTTAGGTAGATATGGGGTTTGAAGTAGAAGGCATTCCAAACAGTTGATGTATATTATCTACTTCGTGTGGATCCAGTATTGGATGATTATACTGTAAGAGCATGGTTGTCGATGAGATAGTATGCAAGCACAATTTGTTCCATAAAGATTTCAAAGTTATAATTTATAACTTTTAATTAATTAATTAAGTATTGTAGTTGATGATAAAAATAAACACATAAAACTAATAAATAAAAATAAATTATCAAGTAGAAAGATACTAGGGTTTTCGGAATCCATCAAGTTATTATGCAAAACTGTCATTTTAAATATAACTCAAGGCGATTTAGGACCAAACGATTTTACGCCTCGGTAAATGTTGCGGTTAAAACTTTTTAAGTTAAATGTATAGTTTCTTTCGCTTGAAAGATAATTAATCAATACAACACCAAGCTAGAGGACCATACGAAAGAAATTAATAAATCAATTAAACCATTCATAAAGGGTAAATGTAAATTAAATAGAAAAATATGAGTTTCTTACATAATAATCTTAACTTCATCTTTAACCCCAACTGAGAGATTAGCTACCCATTACAAATAGAGAACAAAATAAGAAAAAAAAGGAAAAAAACTAGAACTACTTGCTCCTCTAAACTAGAAATTGAACTCCCCTCTTCCATCTACTTCCACCACTACTTATATACACAAGTCTTCCAAATATATATTTCCACAATATTCTCATTTAATTAGTATAATATAAAATTTATGCGATAAATAAAATATATGTGGATTTTCAACTAATAAATTTATTTTCTTCCTTATTTATGAGATTGCCTCTTCTTCCTTTCCATAGGTAAAAGATATTATATTAATCCTCCAAATTTTATACACAATGTAAATTTAATTTCCCAAAATGGAAATTATTCTTATTATATGATGTCAACACCAGTGGAACTCAAAAGATATCTTTCAATTTTGAGAGTTAATTTCTATTCCGACCGCACACCCCGAGCATATGAATTTCCATCCATTTTACGGGCAGAATACCGTGATTTTCTAGACACCGAGCTTTATTAATTTAAAATTGCAAGACTAAATAAAACCATCAATATGTATAAAATAAAGAACTAATAAATATAAATTAAGATGTAGATTATGTCGTCTTTACACACTTATCAATAACTTGGCTCGCTGAAGTGCCATAAGAAAGAAGTAAATTCTCGAGGGAATTGTTGCTTTCCGTAGACGGTTTGAATGTGATTAGGAGGTCATCCACATACATTAGGTGCAAGACCGGTGGAGCTTTTGGGATATACAGAGTCCTCCAATAAGGTTTTAGTTTTCCAGGTTTGCCAAGTTTGTGGATAATATTTCTGCACAAATGATGAAAATATAAAAAGATAGTGGATCTCCTTGTCTTATGCCCCTTGATGGTGTAATATATTCGTATGGATTGCCATTAATATTGACTGAATATGTGACTGTTGTGACACAAAACATAATATAGTCTACAAAAATTAGTGGAAAACCTAATTTAGTGAAGGTTGTTTTAATGCAGCCCCAATCCAAACTGTCATAAGCCTTTTGGATGTTTAGCTTTAAAGTTATTCTTGGATCTTTGGTTAGGTCTGAAGTTTTGATATAGTGAAATAGTTTTCCCGCAATTATTATGTTATCATGAATCGATCTTTGGGGAACGAAGGCACTCTGATAAGGGCTTATCAGGAAAGGGAGAAACGGTCTGATACGATTTACTAGGATCTCTGTAATGATTTTATATATAACATTTCAAAGACTAATGAGTGTGAGGTTTGTGTAATTCATGAGTGGGTGAATATCTAGGGAATTAAAAAAAAAAAAAACTACGAACCATAGCTATTAACTGAGTGTGAGTAGTTTCCTAAATTTTTTTGAAGAACTTACTGGTGTAGTCGTCTGGTCTTGTAGCTCGCTCAAAGTCTATGGAAAAGAGAGCCTTTTTGATTTTCGTTGGAGTTACTTCAGCAGTTAGGGGAGCTCATTGCCTAGGAGTTAATCTCAGGGTCATTGTTCTTAAAAGATCCTCATCAATCATTGTGGGGGATACTGTATATTGTTGAATATAATGATTCAAGATAAGTTGTGTAATCTCGTTTTTATTGGTTACCCAAATGTTATGATCCTCTTGTAGTTGTTGTATATTGTTATATCCCCGATGAATGGTTGACTTAGTGTGGAAGAAAGTTGTGTTGCTATCTCTTGATTGTAGCGATTGAATTTTGGATCTTTGCTGCCAGTAGATTGCATGGCATTGCAATAGGGTCAAATGTTGATTCTTAAGTTCTTTCTCATGAGCTAGCCAAAAATCTTGCTCATTTTCTTGTTGAGTCGCACATTGGTGTTGCACTTCCTTTATTGTGTCGTTGAATTATTAATCCTGGTAAGGAGATGGCCAAAAGTTGCCTTATTCCATTTGGTAAGCATTTGACTGGTTATGATGAGCTTCAGTTGTAGATCCAGAGTAGGATTTGTGTCGTTCTGCTAGATCCAGGTCGATTCTACCACTTTCTTGAATTGATAGGTGATCCAGAGGTGTTCAAGTTTATAGTTTTTCTCACCTCTCCAATCAATCGATTTCGTCTGCAACAAGAGTGAGGGGTGGTCGGAAGATATCCTTGGGAGGTGTATAACTCCCGCATGAGGGTTAGTTGTTCGCCATTGTTGAGTGACTAACGCTTTATCAAGGCGTTCAAGAATATTGTCTTGCCCAAGCTGATTTTTTGTCCAAGTAAATGGATCTCCTCGGAATCCCATATCAATGAATCCCATCTAATTTATCATTATGATAAAATTCTGAGTCTGCGCATATGTTACCGGCCTTCCTCCCTTTTATCAGATTGTTCAATTATATCATTGAAATCCCCTAGCAATATCCAAGGAGTGTTTGTCTTGGTATTGGGAAAAATAGTTGGTAAATCTTCCTAGAGGTTTTTTCGCGCTTCTTGGCGAGGTGGGCCATAAATACCGGTGCATAACCATGGTTGTACAGGTGGAGGTGGGATAACTATTGCATGTATGTAACTTTGAGAATACAATAAAATTCTCACGTTTAAATTATTTTTCCATAATAAGCATAATCCACCTCGTCTTCCAACTTTGGGATTGTGAAGTGTTGTTGGAATTGAAGGGAGTGCTTGAGAGAGTTCATATGATTCTCATTGGCTAAGGTTTCCGAGATAAATAAGATTAAAGGTTTATACGTTGAAATCAGGCCGCAAAAATGTTAAATAGTCGTCGATTTATTGATTCCTTGGCAATTCCATGCTAGGATGTTCATTTTAGGATCCTAGAGAGAATAAGCCTGAAGAACTATGAACCGAGTAACGGATAAGTGGACTAAAATACTTAAGGCTTTGATTGGACCTAACTAGAAAGCTTGAATTTAAGAAGATGAAGAAGTTGTTGCTATATAAGAATTAGAGAAGTATGTTGGAGTGAAGCTTGTTGTTTACTTTTATATAGAACAAATATTGTTAAGTACTTTTAGTTATGTTGTTTATTGTAAGGCATAATTAGCAACATTACTTATACATCACACAACACATATATGTTCACAACATAACTAATTTATCACACACACATTTGAAACCAATATTACTCACGACATACAACACATATATCAAGCTATTGATCTAATTTTACATGTTCTATGGAAAAATATAGGAAAATTTGCTTCTAAGGTAACATATACCCCATTGAATGTTTTTAAGATAAATCAAAATAACAACAAAGTTGTAAAGGTAAAAGTGCTCAAGGTATGGATATCAGAAAACAGAAAAGTCGGTCAAGTATGGAGCCTTGAAGCTCACCTAATAGATGAACATGTGAGATTTTACAATTCTTATGTTATTTGCACTATATGTGCATGAACAAGAGAATATATCACATAATTATTACTTATAAGTATTAAAAATTTCAGGGAACCCAAATGCAACCAAAAGTTAATAAAGATCACATAAATTTGCTCCAAGGATAGCTTTAGATGGATGTGTATACTCCTTTCAGATGTTTACTCTTCAAGTACCTATTGGTGGATCATAATTGTATCTTTCGGGTATATCGTGTGGCTTAACAAATTTTCCAAGATTCAACAACTAAAAGTAGATTCATCCACTTTTCCGGTTTAAAAGTTTCACTTTCTTGACTTTAGAAAGTGTACCTGGCAGAAAAAACATAAATACATTTTATGCATGTAAATTTACTTTAATTTGATTATCTTGAAACCAAGCCAACAATAACTGAAATAAATTAATAAATTATAATATTTGTTTATCCTGCATATGACAATAAAAAATTGAGTTATATATCAAACATAATTATCAAATCAATTGATGAATATGACGAAACCAAAAATATCCAAATGAGAGAGATTTATATAGAAAATGAAAGGTTAAATACAATATATATATATATATATATATATATATTTACAAGTATTTTAATTTTTTGATTGCCATAAAACTAACACTATACATTACCTTTGACAGCGGAGATGCAATCAAAAAAACAATATGGGGTGAATTGGCAAATATGATAAATGATGAGATGTTAGAGAGAAACAAACAAAAACCAGTTATCATCATAGTTACTAGAACCTTTTCCAAAAAACACATTGGAACCTTTCGACTTTAGCTGTATCAAGTTCATCAACTCAATACTGAACAAGTACAAGAATTTAGACAACTATAAGTTGGCTAAACAATTTACATATAAATACATAATAAATACACTTCTCTAAATCATTTTATTTGATATAGACTTGGCGAAGAAACTACTGAAATCCAAGATATACATTTGGAACATGAAAAAGACACAATGAAGAAAAGATTAGCCTATTTGAAGCAAGTAAACTACTCATAGATTACGCAAACAAAGTAAGTTTCTTCAACAATTAACTCAAAAAATATGCATTATTAGTCTAATTAAATAAATAATGCACTAATATTGTTGACAGAGGGCAAGGATTTTTTTTGCGAAGCATCAATTGTTCGGTTCATCGAGGGCAAAGATTGGTATTACATAACTTGCTTAAAATGCGAAAACAAAGTCAAATACAAAAATGAAGGGCCTTTTTGGCCCAAGTGTCTTGACGAGTTTGAAGGACAAGTGGTGCCATGGTAAGCAAAAATAACATGTCAGTTGTCTGATAAAAAATAAAAATATACTAGTTATCATTACTATTCATTAATAAATGCAACGAGTAACCCTAAACATCAGAGATCCTACTGATATTGCAGAACTATCAATTATGGTATAGAGTGTTGAAAAGATGTTGAAGCAAAAAACAGAAGAACATGTAAAGTATGCGGAATGTTGTGAAAAGGTGTAGAAAAACTTATTATAAGTTTAATACAATTTATTTTCTGAAAACCAATAAAAATACTCATGTTCAAATACACATTACAATTTGCAGTTAGGTAAACCAGAAAAGGCTTTGAAAGTATTTGATAGATTAATTGGCCAAAAATTTGGGTTTAAGCTCAAGATAACTGAATATAACATCCAAAAACAATTAGACAATTACAAAGTTTTAAGGTTTATACCACAACAACAAAAAGAAAGAAAACAAACTAAGTCGAGCAATTAGAGCCAAAAACACCACAAAAAGTGAAACCAAAAACACAACAAAATATTTATAATTTGGAAGATGACGTGTCATTGCATGATACAATACCACATAAGAAAAAGATGAGAAATGTGGTAATTCCAGAGGATGAAAAAGATAAAAAAGAAACTGATAGGATTTCATATTTTTTATTATTATACATATGATTTGAGTAAGAATATTAAAGTTTTTTTAAAAAAAAAACATGATATTGACGTTTTTTATTTAGTTTGATTCTTAGGATTACTAGAAGAGCACAATATTATCATTTTAATTTTTAGATTTATTTTGAACAACTTTTAAAAAATTTAATTAATTATTGTTTGTTAAATTTTGTTCTTAGTTTAAAACAATTTTCAATTATTGAGCAACCATAGGTATTAATACTTAAAAGTTGAATTAGGTATGTGCAAGGCACATGCATTGATCTAGTAGGTAAACAATCCTGGCCAATTTGAGGGCTGATGAAAACCAATTGGGGCTACTTATTTAAATCCATATAAGGGCAAATGATAACGGGTGTCTAAAAATAGTAAAATTACTAAGTTACCCTCACTAGTTCAATTTACGTTTCTACCCTTTCAACCTTAAACGATTTTTTTTAATTTAATATATATTTTTATTTTTATTTTATTTTTTTTCTTAGTTTTTTTTATTAATCCAAAAATAAATAAATAAAGTAATATAAATAAACAAAAAAAATAAAAAAAAATAAATAATCAAGTTAGCCTACTACAATCGGAAGTATGAGATTTTAATTAGCTACCGATTATACTACAATCGGTTGCTAATGTAAAACCACGAACTATATATTATATATATATATATATATATATACAAATTAAGACAAGTTTTTTGTACACAAAACTAACAACATCGGAGGGTTAAGTTTTAAGACTACTACTGATTGTAAGGAAATCAGTAAAAACTATAACCCAATTACTATCGACTGTAACCAGAAACTAGTCAGGTTTCTGGTCATGAAAATCAGTCTAACTGGTAAATATATAATTTTCCAAAACTACTGGTTGTGAAAATAGAAAAATTCGAAATTTTTAAAGTTCTGCAAAATTTATATTCGTGGTTTCTTTCATAGTCGGTAGATATATGATTCGTCAATTCGATTGTGAAAGTAGAAAAAATGTGAAATTTCCTAAGTTTTGAAAAATTTATATTTGGGGCTACTTTCACAATTAGTTGATATATGGTTTGTCAAAACTACCGATTTTGAATCTAGAAAAGTTCGAAATTTTATAAGTTTGAAATTTTTTATATCCAGGGCTACTTTCACAATCGGTAGATATCTGATCTGCCAAAACTACCGATTGTGAGAGAAGAAAAATTCAAAATTTTCTAACTTTTGAATTTTTTTATATCAGTGGATACTTTTATAATCGGTAGATATTGAATTTCGTTAAACTACCGGTTATGAAAGAAAAAAAATCCAAAATTGGATTTTTTTTTTCTTTCAATTTGGGGATTATTGTATAATCGGTAGTTTGTAATATTTTTTATTTTTATTTTAAAATAAATAAATAAAATTAAGTATAATTAAACTAATTTAATAACTAGTACAATTAAGTAACACTATTAAACTAGGTGAATAAGGGGTTCTTGAAATTATTTCAAAATGTCCCTATTTTATTTTATTTATTTTATTTTGTAGCCCCAAATTAGTTTTCATCATCCCTCAGATTGGCCAGGTATATAAAGTGTTAACATTTAAAAGAATTTAAACATCAACACAACAAAAAACCAAGGGGGATTAGGAATTCGAGCTAACAAGAAAATATAACATAGCCCTGCTTGCAAAGAGAGTTTGGCAACTACATAAGAATCGAGATGGCATTTGGAGCACCCTTTGTCGAGCTAAGTACCTCAATGATCAACCATTTTTTCTATCTATCCCAGCTCCACCACCAATTGTTAGCTCCTACCGGAAGAATCTTGTTATTGTCTCTTCTTTTATGCAGAAGCACTGCATAATCAAAATCGAGGATGGGTTAGCTATCTAAAAAGATAAGAGACGAATGGATACATCTGTAACAACAAACACTCCCAATACCTACCAATGGGAATGATTTGATAAGTACACTTATAGCTTCATTATCTTTTTTTTGGGAATTGGGCCCTCATCTAACAACACTTCCCTCCTCCAATAGCTCAACAAATCCTCAACATTCACCCTCCTAACCCACCCACCAATGGCCAACACATTTGGTCGCACTCAAAGACAGGCAAATACACGGCCATATCAGGTATGCACTCCTCTCTCAAAACCAAATTTCTCGCATACCCAACAACAACCAAACCACCCAGTTATACAAAATCTGTTGTTTCGAATGCCCACCAAAAATCGGATTTTTCTTGTGGAAAATTAGTCATGAAGCTCTTCCGACATTCATGACACTCCACCAAAGGCACATTACACCAACAAATGTTTGCCCCACCTGCAATACAACACCGGAAACAACCTAGCACATGCTTTTCATGTGCACCCAAGCACAAAGCACATGGGACATACTGGTCTCACATTTACACTCTCATCCACTTACACCATAAACTAAAACATTCCCATTATACCCACCCATCCCATCGCATATATCAACACTACCACTACTAAGTTCCACCACCACTCCAACCCTTCTCGAGAGATAAGAAGTTTCAGTTGATTTAGACGACACAACGCAGAAATAAAAGCCAAATTAAAACAAAGACAACAGCTATAAACAAGCAACTGACACATCATTTCGAATGAGAAAATCGAGAGACAAGTATTTTCGGTTGATTAGAAAATACAACAAAGAAATAAAATCCAAATTAAAGCAAACACAAGAGCTAAAAACAAGAAACTGGAAAATCATTTCTAAAAAAAAAATCAAGAGATAAGAAGTGTCGGTTGAGGAGAATTTACAAGAAGTAAAATCCAACTTAAAGCAAAGACAAAAAAAACTAGATACAAGAAACTGACAAACTTAGCTAAAAACAAGAAAATGACATATGCATGACGCAGTTAGACCCTAATTTTGTTTTTCTCTATTTATTCATCTTTTTTTTTTGTTCACTTCATAAATTTACCTCCAACCATGTCAACATTTCATTCACCTGAAGACTTGGCTATAACCAAATCCTGGTATAACGAAACCTTACGTCAAGATGTTATAGTCGGAATTGTTGATCCAGAAACCTTATGGGGGAGAATCCACACCCAATATGCTCAGGAATATGGAAATTCAAACCAAAGATCTGTTGTAGAAATTTATGATAGATACCAAGTTATTCGAAAGGGAATAGCTGATTATGTATCTATACAACAACGGATTTGTAACCCCACCCATTTAGGATTATGATCCAGCAATTTGTAAGTATATATTCCATTAGCAAAGTTGTCTGCTCTAACAATAACAACAATGTCAATTAACAAATTATGTAACTGTTTCGTCTGCTTGTATAGGAGGAAATCGCTAAAATGCACTACTTTCAGGAAAAGGGAGAAGAATTCATATTTGTAGCAAGCTACGAGTTCATAAAGTCCAAAATGTAATCGGAAGTAACTCCTAAATTTCTCAATTGAATTTTTAGTTCATGTTATCCTTTTTAAGAGTTTGGTTGTTCAATGATATTTTCCTAATTATAGCGCCTGGATCGTCGTAAACGGAAGTACATGTTATGCTTGTAAAATCATTTTATTAAATCAAAAAAGACATACATTAAAGGGAATGAAATATATATATTGCTAAAGAAGGAAACCACACTTCTGATATAGAATAATCATGTCATAAGTAAACCTATAAGTGAAACCTTAAGGCTTGGCTTGTTGGACGACGTGGACGACGTTCTTCACTACTGGGTAGAAAAATCAACACAAAAGGATTGAATTCTTCCATTACCCTTAAGATCTCGAAATGAGGTTTGTACCGGAAATCATGTCGTTTCTATCTAGTCCATTCCTCCAGTGATCTGGCAACAACTTCATCATCAGTTTCATTCCTATGAAGAAATTCATTGACCTTAGCAGTTAAAGAGGAAAATTCTAGGACTTCCTTTGTTATTTCCACATATCGACAAAAAAGGCCTGCTTTGTTCCTGTTGTTGGGATTAACGGTTTCATTACAAAAGTTTGCATGTGTATGTTCCAACCATTGCATGCTCATTGAACCATTTATCCGCCGTTCATTCCCCCTTGCTGGATAATGCAATACTATGTTTCGACATATGGATAAATCTTCCTCTAGTGTAAAATCTCTGCATTTAGCCGATAATTTTCGTAACCCGCCATTAAATGAAAACCCAGAATTACAAATTTGATCAAAAATGTTAAAGAGGTGGATTTGGAATGAGAATGATATATATAAGCTAATGTATTTATAGGTCTATACAGAATAAGGGTATTTGGCGATTGTTCAACGGTAACAATCCATAACGGTAACAAAATGGTAACATATAGGTGCGAGATCTTTTTGAAACAATTTTTAAGATTTTGTACGGTCACAACGAAAGCACATAATTGAAAACGAGGACAGATAAAGAAAAATATATTTTGGATTTGCAAAATAATAAATGACAAAATAAAATGTAAATTGGAATGACTAAACAATAAAGGAATAACACTATTCACTAGTGTTTTGGTCCCCACGAGATGAGCGAGGTGGCATAAATGGAGGGATACTTGACGAAGTTCCCTGACCCCCCTTGTTCCACATTTGAGATGGGAGAGTTGCCAAAAAATTGCCAAAACCTAAGTGTGGAGTTTAATAATGAGCACGGGCAAGTTGTAGTTGCAAAGTAGTCATTTGATTCTTATAATCGCGCAACTCTTCCATCCTTTCCCTCGACTGGGCCAAATGAAACTTACGGAACTCTTGGGTAAAATCAGCATATTCTTGCGCAAAAGTATAAGCTTCTCCCTTTAATGGAAAATAAAAAATGTCAGTTTTTCAACAATTATCTTTAAAACTATGTCTCCATTTATATTTGAAATATACTTACATATGTCCAATTTTCTTGAGGCAGAATGAGAACATGTTCAGCGGGTTGGTCGAGGGTTTCTGTAACAAGCCCCCCCAAACAGTCGTAAGTTTCCACCTCCCAGTCGACTTTAGTGCAAAATTTGTCGGAGTTAGTAACATGTTGCAAGTACTCCAAATAGCAATCATACATAACTGGATCTTGGAGGTAGTCATTTATTTCTTGGTCACTCGATTCCCTCAGCTTGGTAGCTTCGGCATCAGTGAGGTTGCTCACACGGCTTGGGGGGTTGCTCGGAATTCTCCATCCACCATAGATTTGGTTTCATAACCGGCCTCCAAGGAACACGTTATGCTCTAAAATTTAATTATTATCAGCCATGAACCAGTAAAATAATAAAAAATAATTAATAAATATAACTATTTGAAAATAAAGTGTCAACTCACAGTGCCAACCCAAGTAAATACGATGCGCCTATTTGTTACCACCATAGCTATCCGAATAGTCTCATTAAAATGGTGTGGCATGATATCAACCCACGGTTGCCATGTCACATCGTCGGCGGTCAATCCATTCAGAAGATTCCTTGCACGCTTAGTATCATTACTCTTCTTTCGCGTACTCTTCCACCGCGAACATGTTGGCCAAGGACTTTCAGTCTCATCAGTGTTGTTGTGAGGTCGAAGTATGCCAGATATTCGTACCCCCAAAACTTGAATTCGATTAAAACAAACAAAGTTAACAATTTACCACGAAATACGCATTTAAAGGAAGTTTCAAGGAAATAAAATTACCTCCAATATTTGACAAGACCCGGTTAGTGACTTTTATCCCCTACCCGCTGCACCAAGTGCGGAATAAAGTCTTGAAATACCAGCACTACCCCAGTCATAAGTTCCAACTTTGTTTGTATCCTCCAAAGCAGCTAACCATCCAGCATCAATGTAGTTGTTAGCATTGGAAAAGAAGAACTGTCCCATAACATACATCCAAAAAGCTCGCGCCACTCTTTCAGCAAGCAGGTTATCCTCTTGCGCCTCAAGCAACCTTGCCTCTGTAAAGTATGTGGCCAAAAATGCCACAATAATGGCATCTGAAATCCACTGCTGCGGGATACCTTCTCTCCTACGGACTTCAGAGTCTTTTAAGTCTGGGAAAATATGGTCACGGACATGTTGAAAGGTATACTTATCCGGGTCATATGGAGGTGCCTTGCCAATACCAATACTTATTCTGGTCAACATGACCCAGTCTACAAGTGTAAATCCCAGTTCACCAAATGCGAAGTGAAAGGTGTTCGTCGTGTCCCAGAAACGCTCGACGATGTAATCAATCAACGCATGTGACGAGTCACCAACATCCATTGTCAAAAACCGGTCCCATCCTGCCCTTTCAATAATAAATTTTGCTCTAGGGCAGTTTTTTGTTATACCTTTATATGCTTGTAGGACCGATTTCAGAGACCCCCGATGCATATATTTGGTCTTTGCGTCTGCTCTCGAAATCATATTACTGGAAGCGTGACCTTCGTCATCTTCCACCATACTGTAATTTGCCATCCCAATAACATCGTTCCCTCCTTCGCCAGTGCTGACTTCTGGTGCATCCTGGGTTATTTTGGCCTTCTTGTTCTTTTTTTTCCGACCAACGAATCGGGAAGCGGCATTTCTCAACATCTATACAAAATCAACAGTTATCAACACAATTGACCAAATATATAACTCCACATTTATCCATAAATCAATAAGAATACATATTATAGTTCAAAAAATATATAGACACAAACAAGTAATTATATCGATTCAGGTAATAGTTATTCTTCATAAAATCATTTACAAACATGGAAATAATAAACACATACAACGACAACACCATGAAAATACAAATATGTTTTTCATATTTCTGTACTAAAAAAACTATAGTTCAAGCCAACCAAATACCCATCAAGAAAAAAAGGAAGAACTAAACCATTCATATACAGAGACATACTTAGCAATTGGCAGAAAACACACAAAATTTACTTAACCAGCATTTGGTAGAAACTAATTATCACTAGTAATATAGAAATATCATTAGACAATCAAATTTAAGAAATTAAATTAAACAAACATGTTCTACTGATAGTGTTAGAAATTTAAAAAATTATAATTAAGAAATTAAAATTGACATTTTAGACTAAACCATTTATTGACATTAAAAATAATAACTTATTGACATTAAATTGATATTAATTAAAATTGACATTAAAATTAAAATTGACATTAAAATTAACAAACATGTTCTACCTATTTAGACTAATTTGTTATAAAATTGACAAACATGTTCTAAAATTGACAAACATGTTCTACTGCATTTAAAATTATCAAACATGTTATAAAATTGACATTAAACTTAAAATTGACATTAAAATTAACAAACATTAAAATTAACAAACATGACATTAATAACTTATTAACTTATTTGTTTCTAAGACTAAACCATTTCTAACATAAATAAATTGATACAACTAAAACAAGAAAGAAAAAAACAGAGAGTTTTAGTCTTTGTTACCGTGATTTAATTGATTTTAACCGTAATTTGTGGCAAGTTTTCCCTTCCCTAGCCGCCGTCAACCGTGTCTGTTGAGAGTAAAAAGAGAGGAAGAGCGTTTGTGAAGTATAGAAGAGGATAGGAAGAGCGTCTTTATATAGCCAACCAAACCCTAACCCTAACACGGCGCTCACCCGAACAACTATAAACGCTCACTTGTTTCTCACAGACGCTCACCTAAAGAGAACGTCAATAGCCTGCTTCACACGGACGCTCACCTAAAGAGGACGTCTGAACCCTAGACGCTCACCTAAAGGGGACGTCTATAGCCTACTTCACACGGACGCTTACCTTACAAGGACGTCTAATTGACGCTCATCTACACGGACGCTCAGCTAACGCTTCTGTGGGTGGACGTTTCAATAGTAAACGCTGTTCTAGAAGGGCTTCTGGCATTCATGCGTCTATTAGGAAGAGCGTTTATCACTAAACGTCCATGCAATACAACGCACAATTTCTAGACGTTCACCCAATACAACGCTGGTACAATAGACGCTTATTAGTGTGGACGTTAAACATACGTCCACCCACAGAAGCGTACGAGCATGCAAACACTCATTTATAAGTGCGTCTGGTTCCAGAATATGAAACGCTCACTTAAATGTACATCCAACAACATACGTCCTCCTACAGAAACGTCCGTGTCACCTAACGTTCTTCTACAATAGCGTTTTATATCAGACGTCTATTTAAAATGACGTGCGATCATATTTACTCACGCAACCGTTGTGGGAAAATGAAAAATGACCAAATTTTTTTACTCTTTGGTATTTGGTATACTCGTATCGTTGCAGTTGCCCTAAGGAAACCTATTAATTTCTATGAATTTTACCTTTTCCAGGAAAAAATCAACAATGGTTCAACCTTACAATGCTTCTTACTATGGCACATCTGGCTGGCAAGAAATGCAAGGGTGTATAAACAAAAAATCCGAACCCCATAACAAATTTTCCAGGTAGCAAAGGTTACGACAGATGAATCCTATGAGCACAACATCAACTACAACAACAACACTGAAATCATCCAGAGATGCTACATCATAGAATAACAAATGTACAAATACAAGTGGGATGAACAAGACCATAAAATTGCTGGATCAAAATAAACTCGGATGGAGCCACAAAAAAGAAAATTTGACCAGCAGAGCGGAGTAATATGTTGCAACCGTTCCGGCGAAATCATCTCGGGTATAACAACCCTACTTGGCATCACAACCTCATTAAAGTCCGAAACCTGGGGACTACTTTCAGCAACAAGGCTTGCTACCAAAAAAAAATGGGACAAGATCTGGTTTGAAGCTGACTCTCTGCCTTTAATTCAATACATAACCACAAACGATGATAGAAGAGATTAAAAACCTAATACAGACTATCAAAGAAAATGCATCTCACGTACATATATAGAAACAAATTAAGCTGCTGATGGTCTGGTAAATCATGCTATCAGAAAACAACCAGAAGGCATAACTCAACGTTTGTTTGGGAATCCTCCTGCCCACCTGTTTCGTTTTAAATAAATTCGGTTCTTTTTTTTTAAAAAGAATTTCCGAAAAAATTGATTTTTTTCTGATGAGAAGTGGGCCACGTACGAAGATTAGAATGACACATCGCAACACCAAATCCTATTCACACAGGTAATACGTATTCGTGCTAAACAATGGAAATAAGAAAAGAGGTAGTAATAAATAAGGAGAATTAGTAGTGTTTTAGTTATTCTCCAAAAAAAAAAACCTAACTTTTTCACAGTAGAGAGTTGTTTTGATACAACTTTTTACGAAACCTTCTCTTCTCCCTCCCTCCCTCCCTCCCTATCTTGTTATGATTCCCGCCTACGGTTGTGGGTGTTGAAACCAACCAACCCTGATTTATTACACTCTTTATTGTTTTCTGCTAACCTACTCACATCCCACTTCCAAGGTGAGAACTCAATCGAAAACTTTTAGGCTTCTTTTTCGTTTGTGTATGAATTAGTCAAAGAAAAAGAAGCTGATTTTTAGGGTTCTTAGTATCTGATTTGTGATTCTGTATGTTATTGATTTAAGATTTTTTTTTTAGGTTATGATTATTGGATCTGTTTTTGTTGATATTGGGTATTGTTTGTTTATATTACAGAATAATAAGAGAAAGAGAGGAACGAATATATGTCCCAAAATCAATCAAGGTTTGATAAGAACGAGTCACACTATAAAAAACCAGGTCGATCTGGAAGTTCAGCTAATCAAAGGAACTTCTCAGGTGGCGCTGGGAAGGGCGGCGGCGGTTCCGCCCCTCCTCAACCCTCTTCTTCTCCTCCTTTAAATAATTCATCTTCTTCCACAAACAGAAGGTAATATACTTAATTCTCTCTCTCTTTTCTAATTTATTTATTTATGGTGTTAGGGTTTTGTGTATAATTGTATATGGTTTGGCAATATCAGGGTTTGATTCAGTTTTTTTTTTGTTACAGCTTCAAAAAGTCTGGTAATGGACAAGGAGGACAATCTAGGACAAATGCTGTAAGTACAAATTCTGAGCCAAATGTACAACGAGTGCACCCCCGGAATGGCGCCAATGTACAACCAATATTGCAAGGTACTTGCTTTCACTACAATCATTTGGACATAGTTTTATCTGACATGTTTACAATCATTTGGGCATAGTTTCATAATAATTATACTGTATTACTTTTATTGCTAAGTTTTTTAAAAACTAGAAAACGGCTGGGCAGTTACTAAATTTATGTAATGTGTTTCCCTTTCCATTTGCATTTGGTGTTTCGTAGGAGCACCTGATGCACCAGTATCAGGCGCTTCAAATAAGCCATCAAATGCACCTGCTTTGAGAAGTAACAGGCCTGCACCAAAGGCTCCATCTTCTCAAATAACTGCTGGAGCTTCAGAATCTACAACACCTACAACGCCTGCTAAAGGTAGGATGCAGACTTTTTTTTATATCTTCAGTGAAGAGTCTCTCCTCAAAACTGCTCAAAACACGGCTATGTAACTATGTAAGGCACCGTTTAACTTGTAAAGAGGGTTTGGCATGTGTTCGATGGAATTGTTACACATCTTTATTTATTCAAAACTCTAATTTGATTTAGTATCTTGATAATTTATATACTGGCACTGGGTAAACATATCTGGCTTTGACAAAAGTCACTAGGGACCACACAGATTTGTTACACTTTCGATTCTCATGGTAGTTGGGTTTCTTATACAAGATATTCATAAAAGCTGTATAAGCAGTATGAATTACTATATGTATAGGTGTAACAGCATTAGATGGTTACAGTCTGATATGCTTTCCTCATCACGTTGAATGCTTTGGTTTATTCTTTGACTAATTAATACTCTTACTTTGTCCCTAGGCGACACATCTAATGCATTTGCATTTCAATTTGGGAGCATAAGTCCAGGTTTCATCAATGGAATGCAGGTAAACTTTGTTTCCGTGTATAAGCTAGGAAGGCCCTCTCTTAATTTCTATGCGCACTCTCTGGCTTTCTGCTTCTCTAATTTGCTTAGTGCGGAAGCTTATGTGTCCCTTTTGTTTGTAGATACCTGCTCGTACTAGCTCCGCTCCACCGAATCTGGATGAGCAGAAGCGTGATCAGGTATATGTTTGATGCATCTGACCTCTTTTAGTCGGTGTTGTTCCTTTCTACTTATTTCTTTCTGAACCTCTCTTTCTGTCTGTGTTCTAATTAAATGTCAATGTTGCTACTCGTTGTTATTTGTGTCTGTAAAATATAGAACTGCTCTATATATGCGAGTATAGGAACTACACAGTATGGTAATTGTAAATAGTAATTCGCAAATACATTGTTATCCTAATGTGAAAAGTTTTATTTTTTCTTATCCTAGTTTTGTACTCTGGTTTTGTTATGAGGAGTTTGAGTTCTTTGGTCTTGAATATTGGTATGATCTGTTTATTCTTCAGGCACCCCATGATTCTTCTGGAGCTGTTCCCGTGTTACCAATTCCTTCTGCTCCCAAGCAGCAGCAACCTAGGAAGGATCTGGGTAAACTTGACCAACCTAGCAGTGGAGACTCCCCTGTTCCGAATCAGGACAAGAGAGATGTGTATTCTCAAGGCCCAGCTGTGCCTGGCCTTATGACAATTCAAAAACCGCATGTCCTGCCTGGTACTGGACTGTCGATGCCATATCAGCAGCAACAAGTTCCAGTCGTACCATTCGGTGCCCCTAGCCCACAAATTCAGTCGCAGGGTGTGACAGCGTCTCTGCAGATGCCAATGCCTATACCAATGGGAAATTCCAACCAAATGCAGCAGCAGGTGTTTGTTCCGAGCCTGCAGTCTCATCCCCTACAACCGCAGGGCATGATACATCAGGGTCCAGGTTTGAGCTTTTCCCCACAAATTGGTCATCAGCTGGCTCCTCAGCTGAGTAACCTTCCAATGGGTATGGCCCCACAGTTTGCACAGCAACAGAGTGGTAAATATGGTGGTACTCGAAAGGCTGTTAAGATAACTCATCCTGACACGCACGAAGAGTTGAGACTTGATAGAAGGACAGATGCATATATCGATGGAGGGTCTTCTGGGACGAAGTCACATTCTACTGTGACTCCCCAATCTAAACCCATTTCGTCATTTCCCCCTGCCCATCAGATCAACTACTACCCTATGCCATCAGGTACTTACAACCCTAACAATATTTTCTTTCAGTCTCAGTCGTCTGTTCCTTTGAGCACAACCCAGATGACGACAAGCTCTCTAGCACCTAGATATAACTATCCAGGCAGCCAAGGCGGTCCACCAACCGTGTCTTTTAAGAACGCATCTGCTCTTAACCCCTTGCATGTCAATAAGTCTGGAGGTCAGATACACGTGGAATCATTAAATTCAGGGCAAACTCATGATACTCAAGCATTGTCAGGTTTTGCTCCCACCGCTGCCGTTGATGTTACAGTGAAGCCAGCTCCTGGGGCTCGTGGGGAAAAGTTTAGCTCTTTGGTTACAGTTAGTTCACCTCATGTTATCAAGGGTGAATCACCAAAATTACTTGCGCCACCTAAAGAAGCTGGCCTGCAATTTTCTCATGAAATCACTACAGATAGCTCAGTTAAGCAGTCAAAATCTGCGCTTCAACCAGTGAGCTCTGTTTCACCTTCAATCACTATCAAAGATTCATCTGCAGCATCCGTTACTGTTTCAGCGCAGAAACTGCCATCCAGTAACTATTCCTCTTCTGTTGTACCTCAGGATGAATCTTCATCTCTCGGAACCAACACAGAAGGTAGAAGAAGAGAAAACGTTAGAAGGCCGGACTCTTTCAAGGATCATTTGAAGAAGACAACTAAGAAAGATTTAATGGATTCTCATTCACAACATCAGGTATCATGTCATATGGTCTCCTTATAATATTCACGGCCTACTGTGGTTTTTGCTTTATTTTACTTATCTGTCATTTATTTCTTTTTTTTTGTTGTTGATCACTTTCAACCTGGGATCATCGCAGGAAAATGCCTCGGACTCTGTAGGTGCTTCTAAGTCTTTTTCGTCTGTTGTCTCTGGCGAAGTTGCTGAACGCCCTGAAACTACTCAGGATCCACCTTCAGAGGTAGTTAAATCATCAACTTGTGGTTCTGATGCTTCTGAGATATTAAATGGTGCAAGGAATGGTGAGGGATCAACCAGTGAACTATTCAGCACTTGTGACGTTGGACATGCAAAAGAAAATGAGGATACACAGGATATTCAAGTGAAAGAAAAATCTTCAGCGGAGCCGAAGTCGTCTGACATTTCAGAAGACAATGAACATGAAGACGGATCCAGAGTGAAAGAAGCAAACAGCAGTGGAGAGTCTAGTTCCACAGAAGCTCAACAGGTGATGGGAAAAACTGCTGCTTGTAGCTCAGAAGATAACATGATGACAGGTGACGATGTTGCACTAGCTTCCAATGATCCCATAAATGCTTCTACTTTTGTTTCACTTCCTGTATCTCGAGATATTGTAACAGCAGCTGTGGATTCACATACAGTTGTAAATGAAACCACTGGTGGGATAGAAGTATCCATGAATGAATCTGGTATATCACACCCAGACCCTGCTCCTTTTCTGTCACCAGCGTCATCAGAAGTTAATTCTGAGTTTGAAAGCAAAAACACGGAAAGTTCTGTTTCTGGTTCAATTTCCACTTCCTGGGGTGTTTCCAAGGATAAGCCCGAACTAACTAGGACTAAGAGCAACATCACTGCGAAAGCAAAGAAAAAGAGGAAAGACATTCTCAAGGCTGCGGATGCTGCTGGATCAAGTTCTGATCTTTATAATGCGTACAAGGGTCCAGAGGAAAAGCACGAAGCATCTTTGTCTTCCGAAATTCTGGACAGTTCTTACAGTGCTAGTTTAAAGCATGGACTCGAAGAGGCTGAGAAGGATGTTACAGCCAGCGAAAAAAATGCAGAGAGTAAAGCTGAGCCAGATGATTGGGAAGATGCTGCAGAGATTTCTACTCCAAAATTGAAGATCTCTGATGACGGGAAACAGCTTGATGGAGATGGCAGTGGTGTTACCAGCAAAAAGTATAGCAGAGATTTTCTCCTGACATTTTCAGAGCAATGCAATGTACTTCCCATAAATTTTAATATTGGACCCGACATAGCAGATTCTTTGATGAGTGTTCAAATAGCTATTTCTCATCATGTTGATCGAGAACCATATCCAAATTCTGGAAGAGTTGTTGATAGACCGAGTGGGGGACCTCGGCCAGATCGACGCGGTGGTGGTATGTCGGATGAGGATAAACATTGGAACAGGTTACCTGGTCCGTTTGCAGGAAGGGATCCGCGCATGGACCAAGTCGGACACACAGGAGGTTCTGTCGGAGGTTTTCGGCCTCAAGGAGGAAATCATGGAGTATTAAGGAATCCACGAGGACATCCACCTGGACAATATATTGGTGGTATTTTCACTGGGCCGATGCAATCAATGGGACCACAGGGTGGGATCCAAAGAAACAACTCCGACAATGGTCGATGGCAAAGTGGTAAGGGTCTTATTCCTCCCCCTCAGGCTCCACTGCAAACAATGCACAAAGCGGAGAGAAAGTACGAAGTTGGTAAAGCATCTGACACGGAGGAGGTTAAACAAAGACGGTTAAAGGCTATCCTCAATAAACTAACTCCACAAAATTTCGAGAAGCTTTTTGAGCAAGTGAAAGAGGTTAACATTGATAATGCTGTCACACTTACTGGCGTCATCTCACAGATATTTGATAAAGCTCTTATGGAGCCAACCTTTTGTGAAATGTATGCAAACTTCTGCTTCCATCTTTCCAGTGAGTTGCCAGATTTCAGCGAGAACAATGAAAAAATCACCTTCAAGAGAGTGCTTTTGAACAAATGCCAAGAGGAATTTGAGAGAGGTGAAAGAGAACAAGCTGAGGCTGATAGAGTTGAGGAGGAAGGTGAGGCTAAAATGTCCGCCGAGGAGAGGGAAGAAAAGAGGGTCCAAGCAAGAAGGCGGATGCTGGGTAACATTAGATTGATTGGTGAGTTGTACAAAAAAAGGATGTTGACTGAGAGAATTATGCATGAATGCATTACTAAATTACTAGGTCAGTATCAGAATCCAGATGAGGAAGACATTGAAGCTCTATGCAAACTGATGAGCACAATAGGGGAGATGATAGATCATCCCAAAGCAAAGGACCACATGGATGCGTATTTTGATATGATGTTGAAGCTATCTAACAACATGAAGCTATCATCTAGGGTAAGATTCATGTTGAAGGACTCTATTGATTTAAGGAGGAACCATTGGAGGCAAAGAAGAAAAGTTGAAGGGCCGAAAAAGATTGAGGATGTGCACAGAGATGCTGCTCAAGAACGGCAAGCACAAACAAGTAGGCTCGCTCGTGGTCCAAGCATGGGTGGTGGTTCAGCAAGAAGACAACCTATGGATTTTGCTCCTAGATCGAACATGTTATCTTCTCCAAACTCGCAGATGAGTGGTCTCCGTGGTATGCCACCTCAACTTCGTGGATATGGTGGCCAAGATGCACGGTTTGAGGATAGACATCTTTATGAGAGCGGGCCTTTGTCAGTTCCATTGTCTCAAAGGCCTATTGACGATGAGTCTATTACCCTTGGACCCCAAGGTGGACTTGCTAGGGGAATGTCCAGAGGACAGCCAATAATATCAGGTGTTCCTTTAGTTGATGCTTCTCCTGTTCCTGGAGATCCTAGAAGGTTTGGGGCTGGTTCAAATGGTTACAGTTCCATGTCAGAACGATCACCATATGACCTAAAAGAGGATCTTGCACCACGATGTATACCAGACAGGTTCTCAGGAATACCTGTCTGTGACCAATCAAACTCAACCGAGCGTCCTACATTCTTTGGGAACAGGGATCCACGGCAGGTTGACCGCACTACTGATAGGTTCACACCTCCTTCCGCACGGGTGCAGGGATCTACTACTGCCACATCAGTAGTTGTTCCGGAAAAAGTGTGGCCTGAAGAACGATTGCGTGACATGTCGATCTCTGCAATTAGAGAATTTTATAGGTATCTTTTCTCATCTGTACTCTGCGTCCTTCTTGTTTTCTGTTTGCTGCATATTTAATGAACCTCCTGACTGTTTCCAACTATTTTCCATTACTACTCTGGCTTTATTGCAATTCCTTTATTGTGCTGATGCATGCATGTGTTTGAAATGTTGGCTTACAACCGCCTACAAATTCAGTAATGGCCCTCACAGACACACATTTTTCTATTATTTAGGTAGATATAATGTTAGGTTATTTTACTTTTTGGATATCTATTCTGTTAACTATGAATGATTAGTATTTTTTATTGGTTGCACGTCACTTTTAGTTTAAGTTGAACATAATTGGTAGGCATCAGATAGATGTTGCATACATCTTATTAAGCTCCGATAAAAAATCTTGCATTGATCAGATATCTGTATATTTCTTCCAACTAGTATTGGCTGTTGGTTGATCAACTTTCACTCCTTAGTTTATACAATATTTTGTCTACCTCTAGCTGCATCTTGAAGATTATTGTGTCTGTTTTTCTTACTCTGGAACACAAATTGTTTGTGCATCTAATATTTTGCCGTTATTGCACTATGGTGTCTGAAGAATAGTTGGGCTCCATAAGAGCTTGCATTCATTTCACAGACTTCTGCTTACATCCTTCTGTCATTGCAAAAGCTGTTGGTTGGTCTGTGTTGTTAGACGATTAGTGTGTATATACCTGTGTCCTACGGTTCGAAGAAAAGGACGCAATTGTGGTTTAATGCTGTGCAAGTCTCTGGTTCTAAGGAATTACTGGGTTTTTAATATTCCCTTCGCTTGTTAGACCCATAGAAACATTGTCAGGGGCATATCGTTATACCTACTTGTAACCATTCATGTTGGTTAAATAACCTAGATGGGGTATTTCATTGTCTTATATTTTGTATCAGCTAGAGAAGGTCACTTATGGTAAGTTCGCATGAACCTTCCTTTTTTGATATACATATTGAAAGAATTTTGGGTTTGTATTTCAGTGCCAAAGATGAGAGGGAGGTCGCTTTATGCGTCAAAGAATTGAATTCTCCAAGTTTCTACCCATCCATGGTATCCATATGGGTAACAGATTCTTTTGAGAGGAAAGGCATGGAGAGGGATCTGTTGGCAAATCTTCTCGTTAGCCTTAATAGATCACATGATAGCTTGCTAACTGAAGGCCAGCTAATAAAAGGGTAAGTACAACATCAACTTAAAGGTCCATTGCATTTTTTAGTCTGGATCACTGTCGATGTATTGTATAATGGTTGCTAAATTCACTTGCGACAGGTTTGAATCTGTTTTCTCCACTCTGGAGGACGCTGTGAATGATGCTCCCAAAGCGGCCGAGTTCCTTGGTCATATCCTTGGTAAAGGCATAATGGAAAAGGTAGTTCCTTTGAGAGAAATTGGGCGTCTTATAAAGGAGGGTGGGGAGGAACCAGGACGCCTTCTTGAATTAGGTCTAGCAGCAGAAGTTCTAGGAACCATCCTTGAGATGATAAAGTTAGAGAAAGGGGAGTCTGTGTTGAATGAAATCCATAAAAGCTCCAACCTAAGGCTGGAGGATTTTCGAGCCCCGGCTCCCTCCAAATCAAGGAAACTAGAAGCATTTATGTAGAGGACAGAGGATGATTCTAGTTGTTTCTGCTAAAAAGGAGAAAGGTATTTGGGACATTGGCGAGACTTTTTCTATCTAAAAAAGTTCTCTCTCTCTTCATCCAGGGCCAATTTTTACATCTTTGCCTCTTTTTATTTATTTATTTATTATTATTATAATTTGGTATTATTATCGGTCCAATTGTTCAGTGCAAAAACTATTTATAGGTTGAGCCGAGCTTCTAGTTTTTCACAGTCGGCATTTTGCTCGCTTGAATGACTTGTTGGAAGTTTTGAGAACTTGCAATTTAGTATCTATATAACTGTTGTCCTTGGAACCTGGTCGCCAAATAATAGGAAGGAAGATGGCTAATTAAATTGCTGACCTGATCAGCATCGTCTGATATTTCCCCTGATTCATTGCATTTTACTTTTTGGATGCTGAAAAGGGAAATTCATTCCTAGGAATCATATTTCCTTGAGAGGGGGAATTTTAAACATGGGGGATTTTAAACCCACCGTCCATAGGTTTTGTATTCTCTTATTTTTCTTGGAGAATTATATTTTTAACCACCTTCAATTTCTATTTATCAAACATGGATTTGAAATTATATTTTAGGAAGAGTGATTCCATCCTTTCCAACTAACACTAAACACGCAGTTACATTTTTATGGGTTTTTTTCTTTTTCTTTTGAAAGTAGAAAAAGTTACATCTAAAGAGAAAAGATATTTACAAGAGGAAGTGTCGTTGATTACAAAGACCCTTTACACTTTAACTTCATTCTTCCATTGGAGCACTCAGTAGAAGTCCATACAATTATGAACACTTATATGAGTTCTTCATTTGAAAAAAACCCTTATACATTCATAGAAAGGTTCTGAAGATAAAATAGGGTTTTTTGACATCAATTTTAAAAATTCTTTAATCATTATACTTTTATAATGATTAAACTATTTCTGTTTAATTAATAATAATTAATCTAATTAGTTAATAGATTAAACTAATAATAATTAATCTAAAATAATATTATATTTAATCAAATCAAATCAAATCAATGTGTTTTATTTTTGTGGGAAGAAAAAGTAGAAGAAAAAAGAGAGCTTTTTGGAGATTTTTAAGAACCCTTCAATTTTGATTCACTCAACCAAAAAAAGTGATTCTAGTGAGAGATTTGTGGTGGGTGAATCCTTGTATGATAACTTAAACTCTTGGCCTTTTTATTGTTGAAATTTTCTGAAAATATATAAAAAGAGAAGATTTTTTGTGATTCAGGCAAGATTACGGTTGGTTTATCATCTAGAAACCAACTGTAAATACTATTTACGATTAGTTTTTATATAAATCTAACCGTAACTGGATTTTAATGAAGGAAAAACCCAATCGTAACAGTTTTACGATTGGGTTTGTAGCATCGAAACCAACCGTAACTCATTATGTGCACGGGTAGTTATTGCTGTTTATTTCACAAGTTACGGTTGAGTTCGACCAACAATTTCCAAACGTAAATAATATCACGGTTGGGTTCGATTTTTAATTTCCGACCGTATATAAAAGAAGAAAACTCAGGATATTTTAGGTTTGTTTATACCAATTTAAACCAAATGTAAATAAACCTACGATTGAACTTTGACTTTAAAACCAAACGTAAAAAAATCCTCCAAATTAATTGAGCTACCTGGAAAATTTACGGTTGAAAATTGACATTCGAAACCAAACGTAAAATAAAATTACGGTTGGTAAAAGCCAAACGTAAAAGATCAAAAAATTTAGCCTCCAGTGATTTCTACGATTGGGAATTGAGAATCGAACCCCATTGTAAAATGTCACCTTCATCTGCATTGTGTAAATTTACGGTTGGAATTTGGAAAAAACTAAATATAAATTCAATGAAAACCCAGTTAAGTTTGGGAAACCAACCGTAAGTTCTTCAAAACATGATTTTACGGTCGAAATTTTAACAAAAACCAACCGTAAGAAATTCTGAATACCTATTTTTTTTTAAATCAATCAAACACACATTTCAATGAGAGAAAAAGGGGAGAAGACGAGTTAAAGGGGAGAGAAGAAGATACGATTGGAGGAGCTGAAAGGTTTTGAAATTAAAAATGGATTAGATAGTTAGTTTTTTTTTTGTTTAGGTTTTAATATATTGAAAGTCAAATTGGACTTTTTTTTATATATAGAAGGATAATGTAGACATTTGCTATAGCTATAGGCTATCCCCTAGCCAATTATTTAGTCACCTTGAAACCTAGAAAATCCCCTCTATGAATCCATAAGCCCCTATGCGAGGGTTCAAAACTACAGTTTGCTTGATCAAAGTGTCTATTTTATCTAAACATTTATGCCTAGCACAATAAATGCTACAGTTTCGTTCTTCCCAGATCTCCCACATAATGACATATGTGAGTAAAGGCCTATCGCGAATGCCTCTAAGGTTTTTAACCTTCCACTCTTCAAGTTGTTGTCTGACATCTATAGTGTGACCCAAAGCACACAACAAGAGTTTATGAAATGATCCTAAATCGCACGAGTGAAGGTACAATGAAGTAGAAGATGGTAGGTATATTCTACCTCTCGATTACATAAAACACAAACGTTTGTGGAAATTTGATCATCCATGTGCTCCAACATTTGTCTTAAGCACAAAAGTTTGTGGAAATTTTATCATCCATGTGCTCCAACATTTGTCTTGTAGGAATAGAGTTATGCAATCAGTATTGTCATTTATTAACTTCTCATACAATTTATCTGAAGTGAAGTCTCCCTTTAGGACGTCCAAATATTGATTCAATGCCATCTTCCTGATGTCGTGTTTGAGCTCAAGAATATTAATCCTCTCGGCAGGGTTCAAGGTCCTCTTGAACTGAAAATTCAATTTGTTGCTTTCCATAACTCATCCACTGAAATGTTATTTTGAAGACTAATCTTGAAAAACCTAGGACACTTCATTTTAGGGCAGTATTGTTTAACCACTAGTCGTTCCAAAACCTAGTTTATACGGGCCAAAACATTTTATTTATAAATGCATTTAAAGAGGTTATTCATTTAGCTATTTTGTCCAAATCAGAACCGGAAAAACTATTTACTTGGTGAAATTATTCATTTATCGAGATTAAAATGTAAAATGTGTTATGAACAGATAAAATAGGCACAAAACCGAGAGAAGAGGAAGAGAAAATTATTATTAAATGTGTATTGAATACAAAAGTTTAAGTTTCTCTTTATATAGATGGAAAACTTGGTGTCCGAGATGTGTAAACCCTAATCTTAGATGCAAGAGCATCTTAGTAACTAAAATTTAGGTTTATAACACTCCCCCTGATGACCACTGTGGCTAAGTCATTACAAATATATCAGGAAAACTCAAAAGAGTAAAACCCGAAAATACGTAAACATAAAGACTTGAGATATTGTTGGACACACAAATGTTGTCTCATTAAAAACTTGACAAGAAAAACCCAGTGGGACAAAACCTTGACAAAAGAAAAAGAGTACAAAATCGAGACCGGCATTTCACAAAATCAAGTTTATACATATTCAAAATACACTCACCTACGTCAAAAAAATCTATATCACTCGGCTAAACAAATTAGTAATATTCCATGCAAACACATAAGTAAAACATTAATTTATTATCCGTATGTACAAAGAGGTACATATCCATTCAATTAGGCAGATAAAGAAGTATCCAAGCAAAATAGCAATACCTTACTTGCATTAGCACTGCCTGCAATGGCATAGGCCAAAGGAGCCACTAACTGCATCTTCTGTAAATTGTGAATTATTGTGGTTAACTTCAGCAGTTGAGAAGTCCAAGAAGAGATCAAGTTTGATTTTTATATCTTACCTTGAAATCAGATTACTACCAAGCACATCAGTCAAACACAAAAAGCTGAGCGAAAAGATTCCCAATATTCTTGGTAAGCAAAAATGAGCGAAAGATTCTACGTTGGCAACGATAGTCATATATCTGGCATGCTAAATTGTTTAATTTACATAGGACATGGACAAATATGGTTGGTATAAGTATTAATTATGCGTTACAGTCTATATTTGGATCACTGGATGGCTAAATGTCACCCATTCATATACAAATCGAGATATCTTGCAATGAAAAGTAAGCTTTATTATACCTTCCATGTGAAGGTGATATGCCTATAAAGAAGACCTTGTTTTGTTACGTTCCGTATGTGTCTCGACCCATTTTAGCAAAGTTTCCATTGCCATTCGAGACACATCTTCTGTTTCGATAGAAGCAAGAGACATTACTACAACAAACACATTAAAACAGGATAACAAAAACAACATGATTGTATGTAAAGAGTGGTTATTCAAACTTATGTACTAACGCAAATCAAGCTGCCATATGAGGAGTTATAGAATACACTCCATTACCATGTAAGTTTTTATAACATAAAAGGGAGGGAACCACAAATTTGGCAAAGAGAAAGCCAGGCTTATGTTGGAAAATGAGTTATACAACTTTATAATTCAATACATATATGAGTACAACCATATTTTGAGTGTTGCGTCTATTGTAAATGCTCTTTACCTTGAGGGATCTATTGTTAAGACCGACCAAAATCTACAGTAAAGCTGAAGCAATCCAGCTTAGTGATATATCAAATAACCCTCATGGTAAATACAAGGTATATGTACAAACCCAAACAAACACAACAAAGTATAAACAAAGTATAAATTTAGAGAGAGTATAAACAATGAATAAACACAACAACTTTCTCTAAGCTGAAGCTGCAGTAAAATAAATTTGTCATGTTACATTTGATCCTGCCAAAAACCAAATAACCCTTAAGGTAAGTACAGGGTGTATATACAAACACAAACAAACACAACTTCTCTCCATGACCCTTTGAGATATAAATCCATGCAGACATTAAATTTGATTAAAATCAAACCCTAAGTCAAATGAATTTAAATTCGATTGGCATATTGAAACATGTACATACCTTTTGGATTGATGGTGGCCTATATTTCAATTGAAATTCTCCAGCGACACTCTTTCTGCAACAACCTGCAACTCAATAAGTAACTTTTACAATTTAGTGGTGGAACATAGTAAAAACTAAATCAACAAGATTGACTATTTTCAAAGATGTAGAAGATTCATAATTCCAATTGAAGAATCCAATCAAATACAAATGAACGAAAAATTAGAGAAGCGGTGGGAAGAAAGAGATACTGATGGAATAAGGAAAAGGAGCACGAAAGAAATCGAGATACCTGGCAAGATGATAACCTCGGTTGGGGTTTATCTATGAGGAAGGAAGAAAAAGGAAACGCCTGAAATTTATTGAATCCATAATGATTTACATTTGAAACGGAGAAGGGAGGAGCTGGAAAATTCGAAAACCCAATTTTCTAAAAGTAACTGAAAAAAGAATTTCGTGGAGAGTTATGCTGGGGATGAACAAATTTGGAAACGTGTGAGGGGAATGTATAAACATGTCTTAACCGTTGGACAAGGACCTAAAATGAGCTAGGAATTACTAGATAATCCTATATTAAATATCCGTTTAACCTTTAATCCTACCCTAAAACCCGGTTTAACCATTAATTCAAAAACAAGTAATTGGACTAGTTTTTTTACTCGCGTGTCCAATTCACGTGAGAAGAATGAAAAATAGATTTTCAATATCCCATAAATACCCCTCTTTTGTACGAACTATAAATTTAGCCAAAATCAAAACTTCCAAAAAAAATCGTCAATTGGAAGCTCACAGATTTTTCTTCTCTTTCTGCTTCAGTGGTGTTTTCAGTTTCAGGGTATCGTCAATCTCCAAGTATTTTTCTTTAATCTTCTTCTTTGTATTTTTCTCCAGGTATCGTCAATCTCTGTTTTTGTTTTTTTAAGTGAAATCATGATAATCAACTTGATTTCATGTTTTGTTTGTTTTCTTACACTGAAATCCCAATGATTAACGTTTTCTATGATGTACATTTTGTTGAATTCCATGATCGATCTCGTTTTTCTTCGTGTTTTAGTTTTATTTTCATCTTTTGAAACTGATTTTGTAATCGTTCTATTTTGTTCATTAGATCGCCGTATTCAGTGTTTTTACATGTTGTTTGATAATAGGTTTTGTTTGGTTTTCTTTTATTTTTTTTCAGGGAATCATGATTTTTGTTCTTTTCTTTCTGTATGTTTTGAATGTTTCTTCAGTACATATTAATACGTACTGTTTTTCTAAACTTTTCGATATATATTGTTTTTATAGTATACTATTTTTGAATCAGTACATATTTATTTGCACTGTTTGTCTGTTATGTGTGTTTCTATAATATGTGTGATACTTCTAAATAGTACATATTGTGTTGTATTGTAGATTTAGTATTCCTATCATCTTAAAATATATGTTTTGATTTTTGTGTTTTGTGTTATTTTATTTGCATCACATTTCTTCAGGTTCAACATGTCATGTGTTGGTTCTAATCCAAATAGCTTTTGCTACTCTCATGTATACCACAAGCAACACCACATTGCATATTTGGTTACGTTATCTTCGACTTTGGAAGATTTGAAGTTTACTATTTGTAATGCGTGGAGCTGGTTGACTCCATCAACTATTGTTGTTAATTATGTTGAAAATGCAGTGAAAGTCCCTATCCTTGCTGATGTATCTCTTCAGGGTCTTGCTGCATTGCATTTTACGAAGAATTCATATTTCTTTGAGTTGCATGTTGATGTTGTGTTATCCTGTGCATCTAATTCTTTGAGAAGTGCTGATCTTGACAAAGTGCTGAGTTGGTTTTGAGTGCTAAGAACAGTTATTTGAAAGATTCTAAAGAGGTTGCAAGTGTTCTTTTTTCTGATGGTTGGGAGAATCTTTTTGAAGATAAAAACCATCTCTTCCATGGTGGTGTTGAAGTTGTTCGGTTAGCATGTGAGAAATATTGTTTGAGGACTGGATATAAGGTTAAAAAATTGAAGAATGACCTTGAGAGATTCACAGCTAGATGCAGCAATAATTGTTGCTCTTGGATGCTTCACGCGGTTGCCATGAATGGGTCTTTGGATGTGTTTAAGATAAAGTATTACATGGGTAGGCACACCTGTGGCGCTGGTTATAGGTTGAGGAGTCCAACTGTTTCGAGGAAGCTTGTAAATCATTTAATTCATGAGCGTGTCAAGCACAACCCTCTCATAAATCCGCAAGAGATTAACCTATTTTGTCTTTGGTACATCAGCAAAGAACCTCCGGAAGAAAGCACTGTTTCTATATCCACCTTTATATGTCAGCATTATATCTTCATGCTGTCTTTTTGCTGCTCTTGGCATTCCAAAGATAACACCTACTTCTTCAGGAGTGGATGTTAGAATATGTGAAACTCCATGCCTTTTGAACTCAAATCTGAGCTCATCTTCCACTTTACTTCTCTTATAACACTTTACAAGATTGGTCACAACAGTTTCATTCTTCATCCAGTGATCTGCACCCAGATTTGTGTACCAGAACATCAGGAAAAGGTTACCATATGATTGCTCACTGATTATGCGCAACTGAGTTTCACTCAACTCAAGCTTTTCTGTATTGATTGCTTTAACAAGCGACCAAATCCCCATGAATCCACTTCTGTAGATCTTCCTAGCAGGTGCAGGTTTTGTGGTTTTCTTCACACCAACTGCATAATGAACACGCTGTCAATAACCCTACAATATATCAATATGTACTATAATATAAAACAAAGTATATATTTTTTTATATCTTGATATGTATCTGCTATATCATGAACAAAGTATACATTGATATGTACTGATCCAATTCAAGATTAGAACAAAGTACATATCAATATATACTATCCTGTATGCAAGATGTAGATGCTTTAGTATAGAACAGTATACATTTATATATATGCTTTTATATCTATAGCATGAACAAAGTACATATCAATATATACTTATCCAATTCAATATCTA
>JAJJMC010033717.1:4796261-4807891 GCA_023531435.1 Papaver californicum | reverse complement strand
CATGAACAAAGTACATATCAATATATACTTATCCAATTCAATATCTAGAACAAAGTACATATCAATATGTACTTATCCTGAAACCAATATCTAGATGCTATAACATGAAAATAAGCATACACTGATATGTACTGATCAGTATATACTAAAAACCAAGTACATATCAATATTTACCCTATGTTGCATGCTAGATCTATGTGCTAAAACATGAATATATATATATATATATTGATATGTATCAATGATACATATTGGTACATATCAGTATATCTAACTCCTAGAACATGAACAGAATAAGTTATGTATTGATATGCACCAATGATATGTACCTTTTTTGGCAGAAACAACAACACCCTTCTTCTTTTTCTGTGATGTAGATGGAGAACGAACACCAAGAGCTTTGTTCTTCTTCTTCTTTGTAGATGGAGAATCTACAACAGCTGTTACATTTTCTTCCGATATTGTTGGAGAATCAACAATTTCATTCTGTTTCTTGTTTTTTGATTTTGCTGGTGAATCAACAACAATTTGTTTCATTGTTTTTGATCTTGTTTGAGAACCAATAACTTTTTTGTTCTTTTTCTGTTTTGATTTTGCTGGAGAATCAACATCAGTTTGTTTCATTGTTTTTGATGTTGTTGGAGAATCAACAACTTCATTATGCTTCTTCTTTCTTGATTTTTTGGGTATAGAATTTACTTTAGAAGCTTTCTTGTTCTTCTTATGTGATGGAGATTTAGGAGTATCGTGTTCTTCAATCACTGTTTCCTTTATACTTCTGTTGATTTTTTGTTTTGTACCCGTTTTAGATGGAATTTTTGAAGTAGTATAATGCTGACAGTAGGTTAGGTTTTAGTTGTATAATGCTGAAAGAAATCAAATGCTGTTAATCCTGTTGAGTTTCGGTTTTTGATCTCTGTTTTTAAGGTTTTGATTTTTCGATTTTTGATTTTTCCCTAGTTTTTAAGTTTTTAGGTTTTGATTTTGAGAGTAATGAAGTCGAGTGGTGTAACTGGTGTTGGTGGAGTAGATGAAAGTTTTTTCACGTTAAGAAGTAGAGTAGTATAGGAGGTGGAGGACGTGGGATCTCCACACGTGACTAGTATATGGGTAGAGTGGTAATTGGGTTTTTTGAAAAGGTTTTTGGACTAATGGATAAGTATGTTTCCCGGGTGGACTAACCATTATCAAGGTCCGGGTTTTTTGGACGGTCCAACAAATTTCCCTAAAATTAGGGTTCATTATGAGCCACGATTTATGTCTTCCATATCAAGAGCAATGGTAACCATCGATCATTCCGAAAAACAAATTGTGGACCATCAGATTGCAAAAAACGTTTCTTTTGTATGATAAATAAGAGAGAAAGGAAAATTGAACTTTTCCATTAAAATTGATCACCTGTATATTAATAGAACAACCATAAGATGAATATTTAGGAAATTACAAAAATTAAAAAAAATATATTAATGAATAATCAATATTAAATAATACGATTCTAATTTACCAGGTAGGATGAGAAAACCTGATTGTATAATCCATTGTAGTCCGATCCCGGATCAATCTTTTAGTCAGTAGAGCTACGTGCGTGGTAACGTGTTACGAAAATAAAAAGACAAGCAAGTAAAGAAGAAGTAGGAGAATTTTTATTAATGCGTATTGAATACAAGAGTTTAAGTCTCTAATAGACAGAAGACTTGGTGCCCAAGATATGTAAATCCTAATTTAGATATAAGAGGATCTTAGTAATTAAACTTTAGGTTTATAACAAACAAAATGGATCATTTGACTTAATTTTTTTTGATTTATTTGCCTACTTAATTTTCCGCAATCATATGTAAGTAGATGGATGGTTGATAACACTTCCCTTGTTCTTAAATTTTTTATCTTCATCTTCACCATCCATGCAATTGCACCTGATGGTGGAGAAATTAAGTAAAAAAAATTAAGTCATGAATTAAAGTCAAAGGATCTACTCCCACAAACAAAATAGAATTAAACGTTAATTTCTACTACATATATTAGATGAATTTTTACGGAGATCGAACCCTCAACCTTTTACACCATGCTTCAAAAAAAAGAAGAAAAAAAATTGTTATAATCCGTGGACTCAATTATATACCGCAATTGATGGACTCACTTATACGATTAAGTGTTATAAACATAAATTGAAAATTATAAAGAGAGAGAACACTATTGTAAGGAGAAAATGAGAGTCTTTTATTCAAACTTATTTGTTCACGTACACATTAAACATCTTGTACAATCCCATATTTACAGGGTAATTTGCATGACTTGATCAAGTACACAACTGTTATATGTGCATATACATGGCACTTGAAAAGTTTGCATGTGGTCCATTATTATATGCTCTTTCCTTATGTCAAACCAATCGAACTTAGCAGATAAAAATCATCTTTACACCACCTTGAGAATTCAGCTAGACTAATGGTGGGCCATCCACCTAGACTTTATTCACGTAACACTCCCCCTTGGATCACCATTCAAGGAATGTTGTCTCTTTAAAACCTTGCCGGTAAAATCCGACGGGATAAATTCCGGGTAAAGTAAAAAGAGTACAACTCTTGGAGCTTTAAAGTGATGATGGTCGTCACGAATTTTCTCTTTTGTCGAAATTATGACAGCAAAACCATCTGGAAAAAACCTGAACGCCAGGAAAACCACTTGTGATAAAATCTGAAGGCATAAAATTTGTAATAATTCCGACGCAAAAACTAGTGTTTCCTCACCAAAACCTTGATGGTAAAATTCGATGTGACGAAACCCAATCCGAAGAAAACATAATACTTGAGCCTTCTAGTAGTGTAGGTTTCCAGGATATCGCTGCCTTGTCAAAAATATTTTACATAAAAATCTGATGAGACAAAAACATGATATTGATGGCACTATTCATTTGCTTTGTTAAAATCTTGTCAAGAAAAAACGTTTATGGTAAAAACCTGATCCAAATTATACCGACGATTATGTGATAGCTGCAACTTAAGAAATCCATGGATATATACATCTCTTTAGATGATAATCACTGTTCTAAGTTATTATCTCATTAAAAACCTCGTCAGGAAATCCCAGAGGGACAAAGCCTGAACGTAGGAAAACATGAGTACTCAGAACAATGATTGACCCACAGATGCTTCCTCATTAAACCTTGCCCAGAAAAACCCAAAGGGACAAAAACCAAGACGAAGGAAAAAGAGTACAACATGTCGAACTACGGATATCAATGGACTCGTGTGCCTCATTAAAAATTTGACAAAGAAAACCCAGTGGGAAAAAACCTTGACTAAGGAAAAAGAGTACACGATGTAAAAGTCCAACTTTCCCAATATCCATCGTCTTCAATGGCTTTACTCCCCCTGATGAGTAGCCCTCTCAGTTGATTATTATGCCCGATGATGCTGCATAGAGTTCACGAACCATCCTTTAATGTCTTCATCGACTTCTTTTAGTTGAGAAACTCGGTCCAATTTTCCTCTGTGCAATTTCTTAATGATCTTATGATTGTACCAGCTTTTTATTCTCAACAATCTTTGTCTGAACAATCATGATCGATCGGAGAAATAACAAGGTATCCTCTACCACTAGATTACGTGCTAAATAGGAGAATATTTGGCTGCTTTAACAAACCTGATAAAAATCAAAACTTAAACAATTGATTTGTTTTGCTCTGCGTGAGACATTCTGCGATCCTTTATACAAAAGATCAAGCTTAATGGTACCACGAAGATGCAAAAAATTTCTTCGTACCAATATCTCAATATTGGTGCTAGGTAGAACCAGACTTACATGTTTACCACAAAACCAATATCAGTTATCCATAGGATATTTCAGCTATTGTACCATTTACACATCTTTAGTATAACATGGACCACAGAGTAAGATGTAAAGCAATCAATATTAAAAGTAAGAATCAGACAACTGTAATTGTGCTAATTTGTCCATTTAAAAATAACAAAACCCTCAAGGTTGACGAAATCAATGAACCGCTAGCTACAATGCTCAATCAACAAATTGAGATCCTGTTTTACCGAGATTTTTATCTCGAACTCCTGCTTTAAGCATTTTTGTACTTTGGATAACTCTTCGGGAGTTCCAATAAAGTAGATGTTGCATACATCAAATCTAGTAAATGTATAGTTTATGAACATATAAGATGGTTCACATATCTATGGATAATATAAGCATTCGCTTAGACGATTAACCACATTCGTCCAAAGCATCTCAATAAGTTTTAGCAAATACATATGGCATGGTAATTCTACTGATAGTTGAAAACCCTTCGAGAATTTGCATGCAGTGAGAAGTAACCACATCCATTAGATGCATGTCGAGTCCTTGAAAGACTGCCCGAATAATACCAAAAAGGTAATTGCATCCATAATAGGGAATATGTTTCTTTGTAATCCATCTCAGGTTTCTATGAAAGACTTTGTGCCATTAGTTGACCTTATTTTTCTCATTATACGCGAACACCCACATGTAGCCAATATGGCTTATATTTTGGATGTCGGACTGCAAAATCCACCCGTGGCCAAGTGTAGCACACATTACTGAGTGTTCGTTTTGCAGTTCTAAAGATATGCAGTTTTATGAAAATTTGTTATTCTGCCTGGATCTCGATCTCCTTTCAGTTTAACCAATCATTCTTTGATGACGTTCTTAAATAGAGAGTGGTTTAATACCATCATCATCTATGGCAGTGTCATTGGATATTTTGACTATGTCACAAACAATAATTGTATTACGACTGTAAATTTCTCTATTGCATACATGCCTTATGGAAACACCCTCATTTTGAGGTTCCATAGCTTTTGCGGAGACGTTCTCTTATCAGAAGAACTCTATTTAGAGAAATCTGATCTTTCTTTGATAGTCTGTAAAAGAGTTCTATCGTTCAATGATTGTTATTGGTCTTTTCTTTTCAGGAGGAGCAGAATAGTTTGAATCAACTAATCATCCACACTTATGGTATGTTTTAAATGACACACTTGCTGCCATATTCACAGTTTTTCAAGGAAGCAACTTGATTTGCAATTTCAGAAGATATCAAATCTTTGTATGTCTTTCACTGCTGAAAACATCAAGATGAGATACATCCTGGTCTATCTTTGTGTAAACCAGGATACTTCATGCCGTTTTTCAGGCGATAGCATTTCCTCCCCTAAACGGTGGGAAGACTTTCTCATCAAATTTACAAATCTTCTAGCAGTAGCAACCGCGGTGGAATACAACACGTCCCCAAAATAAAAGCATGACAATGGTTAAACTATTCAATAAATGAAAACGCGCAAAAAAATTACTTACCATCAATGCCCAGAGCATTACCAAAATGATACAACATCAATGACTAATTAAAACGCAAGAGTTTCATTTAAAATCTATACGAGTATAAATACACAGTTACCACCCAGCTGGTGATATGTCAAGTCATGTATGACTACCAGACTATACTTCTATCAACATGATTAAGTGTATGTGGAAACTCGTTGTCAAGGAGGTGGCGCTGTATAACAAGCTACCTTAATTTTCTCATCATGCTTTCTGTTAAACATCAAATACAAATTTGATGCTAGTACTAAGGTCCTAAAAGCGTATACAAATGATAAAAGAACTCAATATGGATCGAGGTCCATATTTTCCAATCATATAAACTTTGTCGATAATTCCTTTACAAAGGGGTAATACTATCCACAACTATTTCAGTAGCTACTCTGAACATTATCGACAACCAGTTTGATAATCAGTTTATAACGATCTTACACCATTCTCTAGAGTATGAGGATATTTTAATCCATTGGAACCAAAATTTACGCGGATATTCTTCTCCATATCAACGTAAATTTTATGGATGTCCTCCTCGTTAGGATATATCAAATCATAACTCAAAGAAAATATGAACATCATCTTATTAGATTGGCATTTCCCATATAAGAGGTTTTTGTCTATCATTGTAAGCATGTTTCCAGATAAAAAAATCGTTGCGATTCCGTGGAATGCCTTGCAAGGATTTTAAATTATGCCGAATTAATCTAGCAAGTATACTCTTGCTAAATATAGCAACAGAGTAATCTGCAACACCTTAGGAACTTATTGGTGTGAGAATTTAGATGAGACACAATTGGAGTTAACCAATATCGTCAACGATTCTCCCCCTGATCCTTAGGCGGGAATGTCTCATCAACAGAACTTCCAGTTCCTATTACTCTACATATTAAGGTAGCAACTGGGTACTGATACGATAACACGTAACCCATGAGAGATAATTGATCAGGTTTTCTCTCCCGTTTATTGTCTAGCTAGAATAAATTTAGGAATTTACATTGCCATATAAAATCCACAGTAAACTGTAAAATAACTTCTGTGAACATAAACACTATCTCAATATCAGTTCGAGTCCTTCCAAGACGACCGATAAAAATTATCAAAAATGAACGACGTTTCAGGTGCCCATATTATGTCTTTTATGTCACAACGATAACATAGCTCAACCATGCTCAAGGATGGATTATTCAACCAATCATGATGCTACCGTTCCGTATTTCTCCACTTCTAGTGGTACGGTGCTTATCAGGATCCTAAACCCGAAAAACTCATTGTGGTTCCCATATTTAAATATGCCTACCACATTTTACATTTTCCTCATTTGTCGTGTCTATCAATTTGTCAAAAATAGACTTATTTTCATAGGCACTGATGCAAATTTATTACACCAAGTTGATGATTTTGGTAATAGCTTAGGCAACGAGAAGACTGGATATTAAGAGAGTGTTATCCGGAATAATTGGGCGTAAAGCGTCTGTAGGTGGCTTTTCAAGTCTGCTGTCAAATCCCAGGGCTCAAGCCTAGACAAGCGGTGGAAACTACCAAGCTGGAGTACGGTAGGGGCAGAGGGAATTTCAGTTGGAGCGGTGAAATGCGTAAAGATCGGAAAGAACACCAACAACGAAAGCACTCTGTTGGGCCGACACTGACACTAAGAGACGAAAGCTAGGGAAGCGAATGTGATTAGATACCCCAGTAGTCCTAGCCGTAAACGATGTATAGTAGGCGTTATACGTATCGACCCATGTAGTCATTATCGCTCGAATTTTGTATATCTAAGAGGCGCAGTTAATATATACAACTCTCGTTGTTGATATCACAACATATACAATATGCATAATATGCACTAGCATTTTGAAGCTCGTCGATATAAGAGGCGCATATATTATGCATATCCTAAAAGCTAGCAGAAACACATAAGGGCGCAAAAATTTGCCGCTTTCCTTACTGCCCGTCATAGTATTTATACGACACATATATTTCTTCTCTAAATTCAAGCCAAACTATATACCGTAAAAATCAATGACGAAACAAAGAAGAAAATTTTATTTTCCACGCCATCCAAAAAGGATGCAGAAAAACCTTACATTACTCGACTAATGAGGAAAAGAACAAACATAGATTTTTTTTTTCAAATATTTGGTTAAATTCGGAAATCGAATAAATATCACAAATATGAGTTATTTTAATACGTACCTATTCGAATATCTCTTCGTATACCGCAACAATGATTTATGCGGCTAACAATATATATAAGGCGTGGTTAGAAATCTAACTTCTTTCCGAAACATTTACTTTTACTTTAACAAGCTAATAAAATAGGAAAGTAAGTTAGATACATATGAAGAAAGTATATAATTATTTAGAAATAGTTAAATCAAATAGATTAGGATAAAAGAGAATTATCCTTTCCGTATTGCCAGCCTCCATGACGATCGTCGTAGAGCAATTCGTGCTGATAACATGTTATAAACCATGCACTCAATTATATACTGCAATTGATGGACTCACTTATACGGTTAGAATAAGTCTTATGGTGGAATCCAAACCATTCCAAGTTTGAAAAAAATGTGGAATGTCAAGTCTTATGGTTTCCAAATAGTCTCATTTCACTTTTTTTCGAAGTCTTTTTAAAATTCGAAGTCTTTTCTAAAATTTTAAAAAGGAAAAAAATTTGCATTCCAAAAAAATGTGATATTCCGAATTGTGTTCAACGCAATTCGAAATTACATAAAATCTGTCCAAAAATACTATTTGGAACCGCATTTACGATATTTGAAATTACGTTTATAAAAAATCTATTCCAAATGGCGTTTAAAGTTGATGTTTAAATAGCTATTGCATCTAGCCCTGGACCAAACATGTATAAAATTGCGGACCCTTGGTATCTATTCTCTTGATTTAGCTATCTAAGAATAAAGTTAAACCACAGATCATAAATAATGAAAAATAATAATAATAAAGTTGAACAAGTGTTACAATAGCAACTATTTCAATGTGCGGCTTTATTTGATTAATTCTGGCACTTTGCAGTCATCGAGTTAGTTTGTCTTGGTATAGTTGCATGGGGTGAAAAAAGTTTAGTAGTTAATTATTCTTTCAAAAATATTAATAATTAAATGGAATGTTAATGAACAACTTTTACAGAAAAAATTGAGATGTCAGATTCATACTATAATATATATCTTGTTATATTATTCTTAAAAAATAAATAACTAAAAGCATAATTTTAAATTGCGTTTATATGAATTCCATCATAAGATTTGCACTTCCATGATGTATTTTAAATAGTGAGGTGGCATTGAACTTGGAAGATGAAATTCTTCCATCATAAGACTTACTCTTAAGTATTATAAACATAAATTGAAAAGTATGAAGAAAAAGGACACTATTATAAGGAAAAAATGAGAGTCTTCTATTCAAATTTCTCTGTTCACGTATAAATTAAACATCTTGTACGATCCTATATTTATAGGGTAATTTGCATGACTAGATCAAGTACACAGCTGTCACATGTGCATATACATGACATTTGATAAGTTTGCATGGGCTCTATCATTATCTGCTCTTTCCTTATCTCAAACCAATCGAACTTAGCAGGTAAAGATCATCTTTACACCACCTTGAGAATTCAGCTAGACTGATGGTGGGTTATCCACCAAGACTTTATTCACGTAACAAAAATCATGTTTTACAAGGGAAAAATATAAGAATCTATGATGGTTTCTAAAAGTGAAAAGTTGAAAGTCCTCCCTTACAGCATCCACAACAGGGTGAGTAAAATCTGGACCAAACCCAAATATACTCTTTGATCGGTCCAAAAACAATCACAGTGGGGGGAGTATATTTGGGTTATACTCCATACTTTTTACTGCTTGGGATCCGAAAGCTGGACCAAAATCAAATTTGGTGGAGTATGAAGCTAGCAGTGCATTTCATGACAGGCGTGAAGTTTGCGTGCGTCTTGTGCCAGGCGTGAAGGTAGAAGTGCATCTCATGAATCAAACACAACTCAAAATCATGCATGTATAGGCGTTCACATAAGCGCACGCCCCACTGGACGCGCACTTCGCATGCGCTTGATGATGCGGCTTTAACCAAACTTACACCCGACATAGGCGTTAACTAAACTTACGCTTGTTGTAGGCGCTCACCAGTTTTACGCCTGTGTATGGGCGTTCACCAATTTTACGCTTGTGTGTCTGGGACGGTGGTGTACATGACCGTCTCTTATAATATTTACCGTTGAGATTCTTACCGTTGTAATGGCTATCTTTTTGTATTACCTATATATATGACCCATTTCATTTGATTTGTGTACAAGAAAATTTTCCCTAGTTTCATAAATTTGTCTTTCAAACCAGTTAGAATTATGGCACAAAAACCACGAGATCCTAATTTTTCTACACTTGAAGATGTAATGATGTGTAGAACTCATTTATCAATATCTCAAGATTCTACTATTAGATCCGATCAATCAGAAAAAAATTATGGTCTCGCATCTTAGTTGGGATGAAAGAAGACATACCTACAATCCCGGAGCGCATTTGGACCTCCATTCAGAAACGATTTTAGGGAATAAGTAAAGATGTGGCGTTTTACTCTGCAAAAGAGGCGGAAGAAGAAGTGAATGTTTGGTTTGGAAGACGTAAAGAAGATGTGAAGAGTGAAGTGAAGAGGATGTTAATTTATAGGGACATCTAAAAAAGAGCCGTTGCAAAAGTAAATTTTTATAAAAAGCATATCCGTTGAGTTCCAATGACTCATCTATCCGTTACAACACAGTAAGAATATTGATAATACAAGATCTAAAAAGTAAGCCTAAACTCACTTTCGCAGGCATCGCGGCTGCACTTAGCATGTGCAACAAACCTTTAAACCCCCAGGTGCCCCTAGCGATCGAATGGTGTCTCGAGAGGGTTTACAAGAGATATATCCACAAAACCTATCCACATGGTTTCAATAATGTTATTCGTCTCCAAAATATGACCATAAGTGTTCGATCACGTCATTTCACAAACGAATATGCATATCTTTGTTGTGTACTGCACGTCGGCGTTGCTCAACTCTCATTCTCGAAAGTTTAACACTATGTTGTCTCGATATATTTACCGGTGCATGGTTGTGGCGTTGATCATATTCATGTGGCCAATCACCGAGTAGACGCTCATCCTCCACTATCATATCATGTAAAATAATAACAATTTTCATAATATATGCAAGCATGCCTAGATTCCATATTCTTGCAGGTTGCTTGACGATGGCAAATTGATTTTGCAGTACACCAAAGCCCCGCTCTACACCTTTTCGGCAACCCTCTTGCATTGCTGATTTTTCTTCTTCTTGGAATCTGGATGTTTAATAGACATCACAATAGTAGCAATCTCTAGGTATATGCCATCACCAAGATAATATCCCATATTATATGAATGTCCGTTTACCACAAAGTTCATTGGTGGTTCTTTCCCGTTGATAAGCTTTAAAAAAATATAAGAACGGTTCATCACATTAATACCATTGTTTGAACCGGGCATACCAAAAAATGCATGCCAAAACCAGAGATCATATGACACCACTGCCTCCAACATAATACTTTCGCTCCCTTTGTACGCAATGTAAGCCCCTGATTCCACCGATGGAAATTTATCCCATTTCCAATGCATGCAATCTACACTACCCAGCATCCCTGGAAATCCCCTATCTTTGTTCTCCTTAAGCAATAATTCAACATCACGCTCAGTTGGTGCGCACAAATATCCTTTCTCATACAAATGCATAATTGTCTTACAGAACCTACGAGTTGCTTCCAAAATAATGGTTTCTCCAAAGCCTAAGTACTCATCTATTGCATCAGCCGCACATCCATAAGCTAACATTCGTATTACTGTTGTAACTTTCTGATGAGGGGTTAATCCAGGAACACCACAAGCATCTTTTTTTTGAACAAAATAATTATTTATAGCTACGACATCTCCCAATATACGGTTGAACAATTCTCGTTGTATTCTAAATCTTTTAAGAAATACATTAGGTGGAAACATAGGGTTCCTGCAAAAGTAATCTTTCCAGAGAAGTATTGCACTGGCCTCAAGTTCTCTTGGTATTTGGATACGAATATGAGGCCAGTTCATACTTGAAACGATCAATCCCAAAGTGGCTGCTTGGTTATTTTGGCTCAATGCAACTAAATCTTCGTCTGATGAGTATAAACTATTATTATTATCATCATCATCATCATCATCAGATGAAGAAGAAGAAGAAGAAGAAGAAGAAGAAGAAGAAGAAGAAGAAGA
>JAJJMC010033717.1:4742103-4796251 GCA_023531435.1 Papaver californicum | reverse complement strand
GAAGAAGAAGAAGAAGAAGAAGAAGAAGAAGAAGAAGAAGAAGAAGAAGAAGAAGGAGGAGGAAGAAAAGAAAAAGAAGCATAATAGTCAGTGTTATTCTCATAGTATCCAGTGGTTGTTGATTTTTGTAGTTTTGGTTTGTATAGTTGGAGAATCGAGTGTTCAATTTATAGGCATATTAAGATAAGTCTTTGAGTGTTGATATAACTACACACTCTTGGTATTTTAAAAATTAACTGAGTAGAGACAAGTAGGGTGAATAGACGCATCAAACAAAAGAAGTGTCGGTTGAGATGACAAGACCAAGCAGATAGAAGACAAAGCAAAGATTAAAAATATTTTTTGAAATGACAATACAAAGCAGATAAAAGACAAAGCAAAGATTAAAAATGTCTTTGAGAGGACAATACAAACAAGATAAAAGACAAAGCTAAGATAGGAAACGTCTTTTGAAATGACTATTCCAAGCAGATAAAAGAAACATCAAAGATAATAAATGTCTGTTCAAATGACAATACAATGCAAATGAAAGACTATCCATTCATATCTTGATTCCCAGGCGCCGATCGTGGTGGCATAAAAGGAGGAAAAGGTGTTCTCGATGTGTGATTAACTGATGGCATTGTTGATGATGATCCCTGAGCTATTGTATTCCACATTTGTGGTGGTATAGTTTGAGAAAAAATACCAAAGCCAAGGGGTGGTTGTTGAGTACGAAATTGGGCCAGCTGTAACTCCAAATTGTTGTTGTGATTTTGTAGTCCCCGTATTTCTTCATCTTTTTCCATGATAAACTCCATTCTCTCTTTCGTTTCATTTAATGTAAACTTATGAAACTCTTGCGTAAAATCGACATATTGTTGAACCAGATCCTAAGCTTCGACCTGTTATGAAAATAAATAAATCACATTATCACATATTTTTATGTACTTAAAAAAATAAGGTTTGCGGTATACTTACGTATGATAATTGTTGTTGAGGTGGAATGGGTTCATGTTCATCAGGTTCTTCAATGTTGTGTTTAATACAGTCACCAGCATACCCGTATGTTTCGACCTCCCAATCGACTTTGTGGTATATTTCTGCAAGTTAGTCGCCAATACTCAATATACAAATCATACGTAACAACATGCACTAATTCCGTTGCATCGACCTAATCGCTTTCCCTTAGCTGATTTGCTTCGTCATTGTTGAGGTTGGCAATACGAGTAGGTGGGTTCCTAGGAACGCCAAAATTATAATAGTTTTTCCTCCAACACCGTTCTCCTAGGTACACGTTATGCTCTACAAAGAAAATAAATATAAAAAATAAAGAAAATAACTATCCAAAAATCCAAGAAAATAAAGAACGGTGCTATCAAAATAAATTATCAACTCACAGTGCCTAGCCAAGAAAATATAATCCTTTTGTCTGAGAGCTCCGATGCTTTTCGTCCAACATCAGTGTCAAGGACTAAGATGGCGAAATCCCACGATAGTCAGGTCACATCGTCTACAGTCAGCTGATTAAGACAAGTCTTACAACATACAATATTAATACTCTTCTTTCTTGTACCCTTCCATCGAGAACTTCTAGGACACACTGCTTCACTATCACTCGTTGGGTTCTTTGGTCGACACATGCCCAGATATTCGTACCCCCAAAACTACTCCGTCAAGACAACCAACCAAATAAATCAATTACCAACAAATAAACATTTAAAGGAAGTATAAATAGAATTAAGAAATTTACCTCTAATATTTGGAAGGGCCCGGCTAGTGACTTCTTTCCCCTTCCAGATGCGCCGAGTCCCGAATACAATTTTGCAAAAGCACCACCGCCCCATTCATAATTTCCAACTGCATTAAGATCCTCAAAAACAATTAACCATCCAACATCAATATAGTTCTTGGCATTCGAAAAGAAAAATTATCCCAAAACATACATAAAAATGTTCTGGCCACTCTCTCAGTAAGTATGCTATCATCGTTAGCCGCAACAAACGTTCCTGGATCAAAATATGTGCTCAAAAATACAACTGTAATTGCATCTGAAACCCATTGCCCGGGGATATGTTCTCTTTTACAAACCCACTATCTTTTATTTCTGGAAAAATATGCGCCTGAACGTATTCAAATTGGTACTTGGCCGGGTCATACGAAATATCATTCCCAACACCAATACTTAATCCTGTCAACATGACCCAATCAAGCGGTATGAACCCCATCTCACCAAAGGAGAAGTGAAAAATGTTCGTTGTATCCCAAAAACGCTCAACAAGATAGTCAAAAATTGATGTGATTTTAATATAGTGGTAAAAAGGGTTTGATTCTCAGACTTGTGAAGAGTCGATTTCTAGACCTAATTTTTAATGGCTAAAAATAAAGAAGATTAAAACAAAGTTGATTTAAAATTGATGGGAAGAACTAGGGCTAAGATTCCACCATTAACCAATATTTCAAGTGATAAAACCTTACAATTCATTCAATTTATTCTAAATATTGCCAAAATTAGGTTTTTGAAAGAATAATTGTAAATCGAAAGAATAAGACATCAAAAGTTTAAAACTAAGCATGACCCATCAAAAGAAAACACAATTATTTGATAAAAACCATCCTTTTCCAATTTAATTCAAAGCAATTAATAATAAAAAATTGTAAAAAAAATAGATAAAATAAAAGTTACCACTTAATCATTGGAAGAATGGCTTCCTCCGTCGCCCCAGTGATGGTGATTAGCTCATTGTATTGGAAACACCCTCAAAATAGATTTTCATAGCTCAAAAAGTGTTTACAATGATGAAATAGAGGTAACACAGAAAAACAGACACGCTTATAAGCGTTACAGAGGCTTGTTCTCTGCGTTACAAAAGAAGGAAAAGTAAACAGGAGAAAAGAACGGACTTAAACTGCTTCAGGGACTGCGTTAGCGAAAGTATCAACGACACTTCTCTGGAGACTTATGTTCTTCACCTTCTTCTTCACCAGCAACAAACTTTTCTTTTTTTCTGGAATTTTTTAGACTGCTCTGGCTCACTCCCCCTCCTGATGGCAATTTTTCCGGCTAAAACACGTCTTGTGACGTGTATTGATGTTGTTTAGGTTGTTGAATCACTTTGAGATACCAAGAACACGTTTAAAATCCTTAAAACTCGGTTAACAGAATCATGCAGAAACTTTCTCAAGCAACCAAAATCTTCCCGCCATTTTCGGTTTCAAATTCAAAAAAGGGGGTTCCCCCAATCCAAGAGCTGGGTGCCTTTATCAATTCTCCCCGGGTGCCTTTAGTAATTTTTCTGGGTGCCTTTATCACTTTTCGAGCCGATTTTTCCGCAAATATTTATTTCTCAAAAATACCTACAAAAACACAAAAACCCATAAATAGTACAAAACCGAACACTAGTAAAATAGATAATCGAGCATAATTTAGACACAAAAATGTGTATCACAACACCAATACTTAATCCTATCAACATGACCCAATCAAGCGGTATGAACCCCATCTCACCAAAGGAGAAATGAAAAATGTTCGTTGTATCCCGAAAGCGCTCAACAAGATAGTCAATCAATGCATGTTACGAATCTACTACATCCGTGGTCAATAAACAGTCCCATCCTGCCTTTTCAACAAGGTATTTAACCCTAAGGCTGTGTTTGATAATACCTACATAGGTCTGAATGAACGCTTTGAGGGAACCACGATGTAAATACTTGGATTTTGAATTGGTTGAATATGTAATATTTGTCGAAGCGTGACTCTGAGCATCTTCCACGACATTGTGGTTCGCTAACCCGGGAACATAGACCATATCTTCAGTAGTAGGGTCTACTTCTGAATCCTCAACAATTTTAGCTTTCTTGTTCCTCTTTTTTCGACCAACGAATCTCGCCGTAACACTGCTCAATATCTGCACAAACGGTACATACAAGTTTCAAAATTAAGAGTAATCCTCACAATGCACAAATATAAAACTCTACATTTATCCATAAATCCACAAAAATACAAATTTCATCATTAAAAAAGTAATCCTCTAAACAAATAATCAACTCTCCAAACATTCATATGGTAAAAATAAATACAAATTGCATCATTAAAAGCGTAATCCTCTAATTAGATAATCAAATGTACAAACATTCATAAATCATCCAAAATACAAAATTCATGATTCACAAAATAGTCCACTAATCAAATTATCAACTCTACAAAAATTCATCATAATTCCCTGATTCTATAATTCCATAAACATTCATTAGAAAGGAACATAAACATTCATAATTCCGAAATTCCATAAACATTCGTATCAAATCAATTAATCAAGAACTTAAAATTAACCAAAACCCAACTCAAATTAATCAAGAACTTAATCAATTCTAAGTTCAAATCAATTAATTCTCATTAATTTTTTAAACCCAATTTACAACATCCAAAACTCTAGAATTAAACCCAATTGTAAAATTACAATTTGTAAAACCTAATATGTTTGTTTCATAATCATATGTTTAATTTTATATATATATATACAAATTTAATTAACAAAACATTACAATAAATCATAGTTTAAACCTGTTTAAACCTATGAAATCCATTAAAATTCATGTAAATAGTTTGAGTTTTATACCTTTGTCTTGAGATAAACCTAACTTTCATAACCGTTTTTCAATCAGAAAAGAGGTTGAGAAGAAGAGAGGAGGGTCAGTTGGAGGGTTCAGTTGATTTGAAGTGGTAGACGGAAGAGAAGAAGAGAAGAACTGACCCTAGAAGCCTCCGCCTCATGAAACTAAACGCGTAATCCTAGATGAACGTTTCTCCTCCAGGCGTTAGTATATGCTACCGCTCCATAACACGGGTGTATACCTAAGTCAACGCCCAACGAAACCTGCACACACTTACTCTGCACGAGACAAATATTTAACCAGGTGTTAACTAAACTATCCATAAGCTAACGCCTCAACGGGCGTTCATCTAAACATACGCCTATCACTTGGGCGTGACGTTACGTGTGCGTCTATCCATCAGGCGTTGTTCTGGGCTGCATCTCCCACCGAGCGTTCATCCAAAATCCTCCCAACCAAGCGTTTCACTAAGCATACGCCCATCAAATACCCATTTAACAGACGTATCCTTATATATGTGTCCAACACCAAACGTAAATTCTGTTTCCGCCTGATTAAAATTTAGTCTCCCACTATTATGTTTCATGCGACCAAAAAAGTTTGGATTTTAGTCTTTGTTTTTACTCTTTACTTCACTCATGATTGTGGAAGCTGTTAGCACTTAGTAGGAAGGTCGTGCGGCATCGCATTCGCATCACTGTTGGGACCAAACCCAAAAATGACCGGTTATTTAACAGAGAGAAAGGTTGAGATTCCTGAGAATACAAACTTTGGCTTTGAGCTTGGAGAATCGAAGGATTTCGTCAAAAGCGTGTTACACACAAAAAAAAAACAAGTAGCAGAAGGAAAAATTTTGTTTCTCTGCTAAAATTCAACAACTCCGCCATCTCCAACTACCTCAATAATCTATCAATACATCCTTATTTTTCTATGTAATCCAAATAATTCATCAGTCACCACCATACTTCATAACAGCCTAATCTAAGAAACAACCCAAGACTTCAAATTCCCTCTTTTCATCTAAAATCATAGAATTGTTCCATATATTTCTCAAGAAAAAGAAATTAATAAAAATGTATGGCAATAATATGATGTTAATAAACTGCAGCACTTGTGGAACACCACTTCAGATTCCACCAGGTGCAAATGCATTAAGATGTGCTTTATGTCAAGGAATAACTCAGATTTTAGATCCAAGAGCTGTTCCACCTCAACCTCCTACTTCTGTCTCTCATAATCAATATCCACCACCTCCATCACCCTATAATCATGCTCCACCTGGTCAACCTCCTAATCCTCATGGTCGTAAAAAAGCTGTGATTTGTGGTATTTCTTATAGATATTCCAGACATGAACTTAAGGGTTGTATTAATGATGCTAAGTGTATGCGTTATCTTCTTATTAATCGATTCAAATTTCCTGAAGCTTCAATTCTTATGCTCACTGGTATACTTTCATCATCTTTCTAAACTTTTTATTGTTTAGTGTCTTCATTTTTGATTATTGTTGATCTTAGTTTGACTCTTTAATTTGGTATTGATATAAAATTGACTAATTCTAAAGGATAATACTATGGCAAAGTAAGCTCGAAAAGGAGTTTAAAAGGGACAATTGCTTTAAGTCAAGTCACTGGTAAAGCCAGTCATTTGGTCCTAGATATAGAGGATGTAAACATCATTCTGTTAAATGCTGGAAGCTGTTGAGAAGTGCATGTTTTGTAGGTCTAGACTGGTGCTGCGTACTCTCGTTCAAGCCTTTATTCCCTTAAACTTGTCTACTCATTTAGTCCGTTGCATTGAACATGTCATGCCACTTTATATCTTAGCAAGTTTACTAATGCTTATCTATAGTTCTACCCATGTGTTGTGAAGAGGTCCTCAGTCACATGGTTTTGCAAAGAAGGAATGAAAAAAATGTGTGTGTAGTTCTCGATTCTGTGAAGTTATTTTAATTTTTTAACTTTTTTACTGATAAAAAAAAGTTATTATAATTTCTTTAACATATACTCTTTGCTCAATGACGCCGTAAGTTTTTCTTCCCTGGGGTTTCTTATTTTGAGTCTCTTTCGGGTGTTTTTCCTTTCAGATCTATGTAAATGAGTAGGGTTTCTCATGATATGGTACTTGAGATGATTTGTTAGATCACATTTACCCTTTGACAATTCATGGAATTAATTTGGAAGTTGTTTTGTAGAGGAAGAAACTGATCCATTAAGACTTCCAACTAAGCACAACTTGAGGATGGCTATGTATTGGCTTGTTCAAGGCTGTCAACCAGGAGATTCGCTTTTGTTTCACTATTCAGGTCATGGTTCACGACAAAGGAACTACAATGGTGATGAGGTTGATGGTTATGATGAAACCCTTTGCCCCCTGGACTTTGAAACTCAGGGAATGATAGTGGATGATGAAATCAACGCAGCAATTGTCAGACCACTTATTCGTGGGGTGAAGCTTCATGCAATATTAGATGCTTGCCATAGTGGCACAGTACTGGATTTACCATTCCTCTGCAGAATGGGCAGGTTAGTTTTTAGTCCATATCTGTAGTGCATTTAACTTGAAGGTATCTATTTCTTACTAGCTAATAATGGGGAGCGACATCCAGTGATACTGTGGTTTAATCCTTGCCATTAATGTTGCGTTTTTTGTTCTATTTTATTTATTTATGTAATTTTTTTTTGTTGTTGTAGAGATGGAAGGTATATATGGGAAGACCACCGTCCTAGGTCAGGTTTGTGGAAAAGTACCGCTGGTGGGGAGGTTGTTTCGTTCAGTGGTTGTGATGATCATCAAACCTCTGCAGATACTTCAGTGAGTTTGCGCCTGTCAACTGAACATTTTTCTTCTATCACATTTCTGCTATGTGTCCTAGGATTCTAATTGGCTACCAGTAGCTATATCTGTATGACTATAACTAACAATTCAAGCTAACGCTTTTACACGGACAGGCTTTATCAAAGATTACTTCAACAGGTGCAATGACGTTTTGTTTCATCCAAGCACTTGAGCGTGGACATGGGGCTACATATGGTAGCATACTGAATTCAATGCGGAATACCATTCGAAACACCAGTACTGGTAATGACCTTGGTGGTGGTGCGGTAACATCAGTCCTCTCTATGCTTTTAACAGGAGGTAGTCTTGGTGGTCTTGGTGGCGGGTTGAAACAGGTACTTTGCTTCACTTATTAATATTTTTTGTGTTTATTATGATATGGCAAAATGACCAATGAACACGCTACTATAATAAAAAGAGTATCCACACGGAAATACTCGAACATGAATGAGTATCAATGCGGTAGCCGGCAGGTTTATCCGTGTTCAAACACGCTTGGAACTTCTAGATGCCGTCCGAAATTAATACAGCCTGTGTGATTGAAATGGATGTGTGGTTTACTTGGTCATGCTTAAATAGCTATACTTGTTTGGTCAACAACTTTCACCAAGTGATTAATTCTCCCTGGTTTGCATGACCTCTCTCCTCTACATTTAGGAACTCTATTCTTTTTTTAATGGCTTGGCTTTTATTTCCATCAGTTTCCTCATTGTACAGGCTAAAGCCATCACTTTAGAACATATAAGGACCATAAACTTCTATAGTGTAAGTATATAGCATCTTATGTTTGGTGATGGAAATTACCCTGTGACAGTTTAAGAAAAAGCCAAATTTGTCCCCAACTGTCAAATTTCCATTTCTTGGTCATTGTTCCAAGGGTGTACTTCTTAACCAGTGAATCCTGCTAGTATTAGTAGTTTGCATATGTCTACAGAGTCCATTGTTTTTGTTAAGAGTTTAAGACTCGTCTTGTTGTGTTGTACTTTGTTACAGGAGCCGCAGTTGACAAGCTGTGAAGCATTTGATGTTTACACAAAGCCGTTCGTCCTATGATTATGTTCACCTATCTCTCTTATTTGATCTTCAATATGACCTCTCTAAAGCTCAATTTGGTGCTAGTTTTGCTGGGTTTACAGTTTCAGCTAAACTACTAGTGGTTTTGTTTTCTCTTCTCTTTTTTATTTATACATTTGGTTCCCTTGCTGGTTTATGTAAGCTATTTTTAGTACTCCGTGTTCTGTTAGTAGCCTCTAATGTACCTTTCTAATGGAGCTAATACATTTTGATTGATAAGTACTGTCGAAAACCCAAATGAACTAGGAGAAGTGAACCCAACAACCAGCCAATTCATTTTTTTTTCCACCTTTGGTTTCTAGGTTCTCTTTTGCTACCCTTGCTACTGTAGACAAAACCAAGGAGTAAAAAATAGGTTTTGAATGTTGGTCGAAGTAAAGTTTTCTTTTCTTTTCTCTAAGAGAGAATTCATTCATAACTTAATTAGAGTTAACAATAAGTTTCTCTCGAATGATAGCCTTCAACCAACTTGGGAAATCATCACTCCACGATTGTATTATTCTACTTGACCTATTACCTTCTGCTAAACTATTTACAACCTCATTAGATTCTCCACATACTTAAGTGCTCCAAGAGTGGAAAGTTTTTATCAACTATCTACAGTCAATAATAATATTATTATTGGTCCATCTAGCCCAACATTACCATTTATTGTCTTCATTACATTTAAATGATTACCATTTACTGCCTTCGTTACATTTAAACAATCTCCTTTCAGATGCAAGTTTTCAACTGCAACTATCTTTGCCCATTTAATTGCTTCAAATGTTGCTATAGTTTCAACATGTTCCTCGTTTTGTGCTATTTCTGGGATTGATACTGAACCTTCACATTCTCCTACATCAGATAACAATGTTAGATCGTATCCCATAGTTTTATTTTCTTATAGAAATGAGGCATCAAAATTATTATTTTTGAAGTTTCTCTCTGGCAAATGCTACTGAAGCATATTTTTTGGATAGTAAGCCCTTTAGAGCTATATTCATCTGTCTACCAGGATTATTCTCTCATTCAGTTACAACTTGGTTCATCTGTCTAAACAACATTTCCACCTGCACATGAGCATTATCAAACACTACATCACATCTAAGTTTCCAGATGTGCCACAGAACAAATCCAACAAACATATTAAACTTATTCCGACTTTCTCTGCTAGTAACATTGTTGTTAAATCAACTAGAGATCCAACCCCTTAACTGCATTCCTTTTATAGTTCATGCAGTGTTAGGATCAAGAGCAAACCAAAGTCTTTTTGTGACTTGACAATCTAATAACAGATGAGAAGAAGTTTCAGATTCAAAGCCACCAAAAAGGCATCTGCTTTCTATATCTGGCATAAACCTAACAATCTTGTGTCTAATTGGCAAGCAATCATGCTTATGTTTCCACAAAAAGTGCTTAATTTTAGGTGGCAGGTCAAGTATCTAAAAAACTTTCCAAATTTTCCTGGCTATATACAACATCAGATATCACTTTGTAAGCAGAGTTAACACTAAACAACCCATTGCAAGTTGGTTTCTGAATAATAGAGGGCACCTAGTTCACTACCAACTTTTTCTTTCGTGAACCTGTATGGAAAATCCTTGCTCAATCAATACGTTTAAATATTAATTCTACAAGAACTAGTCTTGAAAAGATTCATATTTAAGATTGTATAAACAAGGAAACCTTTAGGTTAACTAATAAGATACAAATCCACAAGGTCAACCTAGTATGATCATGAAACTTCAAGATCTAAATTCAGTCAAGATAAAATCTTGTATGATCTATATTCCAAGATCCGAATTTAACAAGAACAAAGCTTTAAGATTTTTATTGATGAGGGAAAATGTCTAGGTTGATTAATGTACTACTAGTGATATTTCAATTATATGATAAACAATATAATGCAGAAAGGAAATAAGACAAGACACCAGAAGAAACTTTAACGAGGAAAACTGCAATGTAGCAGAAAATCCCAGGGACCTCGTCCAGTTTTGAACACACATTGTATTAAGACGCTACAAACACTAGGATAATGTCAACTTAGTACTGGAATATAGTTGTGACCGAGTATACCCTCAAAGATATTCAACTGCAGTTGTGCCCCTACGTGCGTCTCTTGGATTTCGCAAGACCCGTACTGTATTCCCCAGCTGACGTCCTTTACAAGCCTATGAGTTGCTCCACGGTCCTTCGTGAAGACTAGTGCTACCCTTCCTCCAACAGGACACCTAATCGATCCTACCTCACAAGATCTATCTAAGTCAAACTAAGATCATAATCTTGCGAAACTAACAAGGTTTGAAACGAATAACTCCTTGTAGTTTCTATAAATCTTATTCCTCAATCTTTTCTTCAATGGACGTATATCAGAAGAGACGAACCTTAGAAAATACAAGAACTACGATGGTCAAGATAAAATTCCAGATAACAAAGATCTATCGGTAAAAGATAGTATGACCGGGCTTCACGAATCCCAAGTGAAGACTTTAAAAGTCGTAACCTAATTTTGTTTCTTGAGAAAACCTAGGTTTATGGAGGAAGACTATTGAAGCAACAAGAATGCATATCGTGCAAGGATTTTGATTCTTTGTCGCAAAGAGTCCTCTATTTATAATAATGATGAATAAGGGTATATTTCTTTAAGTTCAAGCAACTATTAATTTCATTTATAAATAAATTCGTGAACTAGTTTTCATGTTTACGAATTACTTTAATCCCAAGTAATCTCAATATTGCTTAGAATAGGTTTTTACTTTAGTCCAAAGTGCACTTGTTTTCATAGTTAGAACATTCTAGCAGTAGAGTTCCTTCTTTTGATATAATCCGTAAGAATGGTAACTAAGTACTTCCAAAAGAAAGATACTTCTAAATTTTAGCTTCTATACAATTAGGAAAAAAATTAACCTACTCACAATAGCATGGTACCAAGAATGGAAACAAACACGAGTGTATTTGTCAATAAGGACAGTGCACCATAAGTTCACGAGCTAACCAATATGGTCTGTGAGTCAATAGATCAAGTTACGGTTCATCAACATCCAAACACTAGTGGATAAAAACCGTTTTATGACAGTTAGGTGTTATCCTAAAAGCGAGTTAAACGATACTTTCAAGTTGACGCTGAAAGTGTTCTAGATTCAGTGTCTTTTTTTAACGAGTTAAACATTACTTTATAATTATAGGTAGATACGACATTTTGAAAATATCATAGAGTTACATTTTAAATTAAAAAAACCCCAGAAGTTCAGCTGAATTACGAAGTTGATTATGTAAAATCTTAAACCGAAAAAGCAATTAAAATTAAAACTAAAAATGACTTTGAAAATGAATATGAAACTCAATAGACTTTATGTTAACAATTGAATTCTATACAATTTCAAGAACCTAAAATATCTCAAGTTCAAAGAAAATCTGAAAACTTCCACACTAAGTAAAAAATGTTCATTTTATATTTCTTTTACATACTTAATCGAAAGCTTGAAGGTACTCATGCAGTTTAGTAGCTTATTACCTGTAAGAATTCACATGTTATATATGTCGACAAACAATCCCCCCATACCCCCTCCACCGATCATAAAGTCATCTGCTGCATCTTTTCACCAAGGCAATAAGCAATGTAAACAACCAATCTGAATTACACCATGAACATATAAGATTATTAGTCCTCATAATTTCCTTAGAAACTCACCTAGGAAACAACTTAGTTAAACGAATCCCTAACACATAGCATACAGGGAAGTAACGGAAAGCAAGATGCTCGCTCTAGTCCAATCTAAGGTAGAATTAAGCTAACTCCATCAAATCACAATTAATTTGCATTCTACCATAAAGGAACACTCTTCAACAAGGAGACTTGATCCAAGAGAATGCCACATGTTTTAGATTTCTTGATGGAACCATAGGGATTGAAGTAAGTCCCAAGCAAAGGATTTAGTAGTAACTTAAAAATGAGATGAATAAGCGTGTTTATAAATTACAGATATTGTAAAACTTTATTCCAGTAGTCTAGGTATCTCACCACATAGTTTATTTAAGCCAGATCCCTAGAACAAGAACAATTTATATTTTGATGCAAATTCAAGCAAAAATAGATAAGGAAGAAAAGAAATCTTATAGGGTGTTTGGATACCAGAAGTAGAAGTCATAAACATAAATCAAAAGCAAAGTATTTTTGCTTGACAAAAAGTTAACTTTTTTGCTTCTAAAAGTCATTTCGAAATTGTACATCCAAACTAACTTCTGGCTTTTTTGCTTCTAGAAGTCAAAAAGCAACTTCTTAAGTGGTATCCAAACACCCTATTAGTGAAACTTACAAGATTTTCAAGTTTGGAATCTAAGAGTTGAGGTAATAGGTAAAACTAACTGACTGCATTTAGTAGACCTCATATCTTTTATCAGATTCATATACTTGTGTTAAAAATCTAGCATCCAACTCAACTGATCCTTTAGACTCCATCTTCTTGTAGTCAAATGAAAAATCACGCTCACTATATAGTTGTATCAATTTACTATATTAGAAACACTAAAAAAACGATGTTAATGTAAAATAGATTGTCAACTCTAAATAGTGCAATGCATATGAATTGCTTCCTCTCAAAGATGATTTAATCAAGGAAATTCCATGATATATATTTTTGCAGAAATTAATATAAAAATCAGAAAAACATGGAAAAAGAAGATCCAATTACCTCTAACGAACAACAACATGAATTACCCTCTTCTAACTAGCAAATCAAAACGAAGATATATGATAAATCATCAATAAATTAAAACATGTATTAATATAAAATAATCATAAACCAAAATAACCGAACATAAAAAAAGGCGAGAGAGTAAAATAAGTGATTCTAGAACATGAATATTGTACTTTGCATGTTTTCTGTTCGTTTTAGCTTCAATATACAAAACCTGGTAATATTTTTAGTATACTACCGTCTAGAGGTGTAAAACGAGCTGGCACAACCCAACACAACCCATTAAGAGGCGATCTTAGCGTGCTACATGCCGTGCTGTGTCAGAGATTAAGACGTGCCGTTGTAGATGATGAGTTTTTGACAAGGGTTAGAATTATAAAGTCGCCCCCTGCTTAGCAACAGGAGCATAAAAGTATATGCACATATTTATGCACATATTTCTAGCTTTATATCAAAACATGAAATATTGTACCTTTATTCATATTTCGCAGGCGAATTAAGAATACAATTTCTACAAATAACTACATGCTTTCTAAACTGATCCTGTAGTCTCTATAATATTCACAATATTTATGCCATAACGAACCAGTCCCAAGTTGCATAAATTCCACAACTGAATTCCTTGAACTCGTCTCGAATGCGCATCGATTTTCAACAATATATATTAAATATGGGAGTAGCTAATGCTTGATCCTTAAAAGACATATTTCAGCTTATTGCCCTGTTTATAAAAAACATATCATTCGCTGTCCTGACCCTAAAATATGTCACCTTAGAATTTGACTCAAGGACGTGTCACAAATTATGCGCCATTCCTCTGGGACGCGCTACCATCAAAGAGCAATGCCCCAGAGATGCTTCGCAAAATAACACAGGATAACTTGAGCAAGACGCGTCCCTGGGGACGTCTCACTTCAGCCAGCGCCAGCCCCATTCGCTAGCTTATCCAAAGACGCGTCCTTAGAGACGCGTCATAAGCTAATGACGCTAGCGCCATCCTTGCTTAGAGACGTACCTCTAGGGACGCGTCACTGCCTATAGGCGCTTCCTAAATCCAGTGCCAGCTCCATTTCTACACGTCCTTAGGGACGCGTCACTAGTTATTAGCGCTGACACCAACCTTCTTTTAAGACGCGCCCTAGGGATGCGCCACTACTTTCTGCTGTCTTAATGCCAGCGCCAACCCTATATGGTTGCTCGAAAAGCCTTTTGCACACTTTCTGAAAATACACCACGACTGGTCTTTTGGAACTCTCATGTAATCTTGGCTTCAAACGCTTCCAGATTTATGCCACATCACTTCTAAGTTGATATTTGGCCACTAAAATTATGCCATGTTACTCCTAAGCTAGTTCATGACCACTAAACTTATCAGACTCAACACTAATCAGTATGATTACCAATCTAGTGAGTTGTGCAACTTGCTTCACTGGCTTAGCAAGCTATTGACTTGACTTAAAACAAAGTGGTAGTCCATGACTCCACTATTTCCATGAGATATCAAATACAACACACGGGGGGGTTTCTCATTAGGGTATTAGTCTGGAGGTCTACGACAATCATGTGTTTTGGCAACACATCCACGAACAACAATGTAACAAGAAATGGGACAGTTACAACACGAGGAGTAGTGGTCATACAAGTCTTCCCTATTTTTCAGACATGACTCCACTACAAATCCCACAATCGTTAGTCCTCCACTTCTTCTGTAACTTCCACCACTTATGAGAAATCAATGTGTCTCCTCTAAACTATAAATAAATGACTTCATTTATTCAAAACCAGAGACTAAGAGATAAGATATACATAATTAGCGATTTATCCCAGAGATAATCCATTATTTACTACACATTGCAATTACTTATCACACCGACATTTCTTAACCTTCTCTGCTTTCCTCCCATAAGACCTACCCAATCTTCTCCACCTTTGTAATTGAAGCAGGACGTGAATGACTATTTCTTGGTTTAGGTTCGTCCTGTTCGATCTTGATCTCTCGAACCTACCTGAAAGTACCATTTTGCAGTAATTTGTTTTCACCATAAAACACTCGTGTTGTGCTGTACTTAAGGGCGTGCTGTGATGTGCCCGACACATATATTTTATATTTTTCAAATTTGATATTTTCCAGATATTTAGATATTATATGTGTTTTTATAGAAATAACTTAACGTAACGAAGATAAAATATCAAAAATTGGTTAGAATAAACACTCTTTTGTAAAGTATACACAAAATATGTTGTATTTTACCGTATTGTGTAGTGTTTTATACATGTCATGACGTACTTTCTTAGCGTATTGTGCTGTGTGTGCCACATATTTTGTTGTGCCACTGTGCTGATTAGTCTGGCCCAACACAACACATGAAGCTGCCGTGCTGGGCTAACTCACATGTTGGGATGTGCTGGCACGACCCAATTTACACCTTTACTACCGTCTATTAGTTCTTGGATTTAAGATAAAGTATCCTACACACATTTAATACAAAGCTCTATAATATTTTAGGACTATCATTATTTATGAGGAATATAAAACCAATATTCTGAAAAAAAAAAGTATTTTCAAGAAAGATAGATACAACGAAAGCAGTTTTAGTGACATTGTAGTCGAAGGTTGCTCTAGCTACACTTGTTAAAGCCTTGAAAGCAAGAACAACCTTAATTGTCCCAGTTTTGACATGAATGACGAAATTTAGAAGGCCATAATACTAAAACAAATGTTCTCAAATAGAATGCAAAAGTGATACCTTTATGAGTTATACCGCTCCGAATGCTGCCACTCACCTCCACTGCCAACGCAAAAATAAAACTCCAGAATTCTTGGACGCACTATATAACCACATTATCCATTGTAAGTATATTACCTTATAAGGAGTAGGTCAACTTGAAATCACAAATCTATCACCATACCCAACTCACCTCTACCTTATCTTTATGTTGACATTAACGTTGTGGATACTGATTGAACTTGCCTGGCAACGACTGCCAACTCTAATGCTCGTAACCAACTAAGAAGATAGGATTAACAACATGGAAAAATGACATCAACAAACATGTCCTCTACTGGTACTGTTTGAATCAACCACCTGAATTCTCAAACATATAAACATACAACTTATAGAGAAAAATAATACTCCCTCCGTCCCAGGAAAAGAGATACTACCGATTCTGTAGTGATAATAATAATAATTCTTAATCCAATATAACTTAAAAATAATCATAACCCAAAGTAATTTAAAAGCAAAATAAATTATTTTTTAGGAACTCCACACATAAAAAACATCCATAGAAAAAAATTTGCCTTGAACTTGTTAAAAGAGTATGAATGTTCATCCTCACTACTATCATCATATTACTCTGTTACCTCCTCTTCTTTTTTCTTTGTAGTTGTATTTTAACCCTATTCTTCAGGCTTATTGGTATGTTTCATTCAATCGTTCTTCCCATTTTGGTCCTCCAACCCTAATCTATAAATAACCCCTCAAACACATTTCTTCTACTATGCATATATTTGGATGCTCGGTGAAACCATAGTGTTCAGCTATCGTAAATTAACTCTTTATATTTCATACCCGATGTTTAGTGTGTAAAACATAGATCGGTGCATACCTGGTGTGGCTTGTTATTTCTTTTCCTTTGCGCTCTCTTGAGTTTTTTCCTTCTGAGAACACGATAAATAAATCCAACTCATCAATTACGGATAATTTTGCAAATATAATTTTGGTTGTTGAATTGAGTCAAAAATATTAAATGTGATGGTCTACAAATATTTAAATCACTAGATATGCCTCACCTCAGGCTTCATTATGATAGTGGATCCTTTAAAAACAGGACCATACGACTAAATAAACGCCTATTTTTATGACAATTTTTTTTTTCCAAAACATCTTTCCCAAAACATTTTTTTCTTTATTTTCAAAAAATAATAATTATTACTCGATATACATTTTCAAAAAATAATAATTTATGACTTGATTGACAACATAAGTATGAAATATATGTACCATATGATGGCAGAAAATGCTTGTTGACCTGCAAAAACCATGCCCTTGAGGAATCGATAAAAATATTAAACATGAAGGATAGGTTTCAGTGTGTTTAGGATCTTTGATGCAAAATGTCATATGGTTCTTCGCAGATGAGTAGGGGTTAAAAAATTGGCTAAAAGTATAAATATAACCAATTGAAATATGAACTTATATAATAAGTCTGCCGACTACTAATATCCAATATAATATATCATCATCTATAATCAATATTATGTGATTTTTGATTCATTACTTTCAAAAAGATTAGACTCAGATTTGAGTTCCTTGCTTACAAACACGTAATACAATTTTCATTTTGACAAACCAAATGAAGCTTCTCTTGTTTTTTGCTTACAAACACGTAATACAATTTCCATTTTGACAAACCAAATGAAGATTCTCTTGTTTTTCCACTGCAGCTTGTCATCAAGGACATCCCAAAAAAATTGTCAATTTAAATTTCACCTTATTAGTTACCATCTGGGGTATGCCATCACACACATTACTTATCTTCCTTTGGATCCTTATATTCAACATTGCAAGACTACTGCATGCCATATTATGGTAGTCATTCTTAACTGAATTGACAATAAATTAAAATAAAGTATTATGTGATTATAAAAATATAATAAAAATGTAAAAGTAAAACATGGGTAGATATAGCCATCCATTACCATACATAAAATTGTTACACTCTGTAAAACCACCTCGTGATGGATTATGAGAACCAAGCTAGAGCTCTAGCATATCTACTGCAGTGTACACCCTTCTTGATGGTTCTAATCTATAATGGGAACTACCTGCCAAGATTAAAGATCAAAATTATTATATAAAGATGCAAACTAAATTAGTTAAAAATCATCCAACAAATCGATCCACCACTTTATCTAGATGTGCTTTTAGTGACCCTTGCATCTTCTTTTGTCATACTATTAGCACTAAGAGTAATTTGACTTTGAAATTCTTGACCCCTGTCAGAGTTATACTTCTTTTCCAAAGGATTAAGAATAGTTTACACACCATTGCTGGTGCTCCAATTGCAACTGAGATGTAAATGGCGACTCCCATAGGTGGTTGTTTAGCTCATTACAACCTAAGTTTAAACCACATAATGCATATTAAATAAAAATTAAATAGACTACGAGTTCTTACGTTAGCAGTATATGCCCTCATCATTGCTCTCTAATTCGTTTTGCTGGTACTCTTTTATGCTTCTCGAAAAGAACTTTAGATATCTTCGTTCACCCAACGATAAAAATAAAAAAACCAAGTGAAGATTATCATTTATATAGTACATGAGTTCCACCTAACCAACCAAAATAACTCCTCTATAAGCAAATAGTTAAGTGATAAGTGCCTAATTTATATATTTATAGTATAAAATTCATTCTTGTTTTAGTTATAATTCTTGCAAATTACTTTGTATTACTCTTGTTTTTTATTTTATTTATTTCTTTAGGTGAATCATTCGAAATCAATGGAAACAGTATTAAAAAGTGCTAAAAAGAGAAAGAGAGGACATTGAAGTGTTGAAATAAAGATTCCAGAGTCATTTACACTTGGGTCTAGGATATCAAACGTAACCGTAAATTTAGTTGAAAAGATATGAAGATTTGGTCATTACTATCTTGTAGAGGACAACCCAAAAAGAATAAGGTCAATCGGACATCGTATGAGGGAGTGATGGCCAAAATGGTGAAATACAAAAAGTATCCAGGAACAATTACGGTTGGGTTCATTGGACTCGAACCCGACAGTAACTGGGGTAGTTTGGCACGCTTTTGGGCTTCTAAAACAAGAAAAACACCGTCCCGAAAGGATTCTCAACCCTAGAAAGAGAGGATACTTGAGGGATAATCATTGAACACCATAAAAAGAAGACATCTAAGGCACAAACGATATATATTATACATCTCATACTACAGTTCTACATCTAAAAACCTAGGGTTTACCCCTTTAGGGGGAAACCACAATTCTTCTTCATCTTCTTCTTCCTTGTAATATGAGTAGCTAAATCTTTTGTTGATTAAGGATTAATTCAATACTCTAGACATGAAATTTTATTAGTTATACAAGTTATTTGGAGTTTTAATCATCTTATCGTTTGTTTTCATTATATCTAAAGTTTATGATTGATTTCTAAATTCTTCAAGTGTACAATTAGATTAATATATTGATCATTATAATGCTAGTAAAGAGTTGAGCGATCCGTAATTGTCGAGCATCTCCTATACAAGTAGAAAATATGAGACCTTGCAGGGGGATTCTGTGGAGTAGTGAAGACAACACCAATAAGTGAACCGAGCATACTGAGTTGCATTTACGACACACATCAAATTTCAGCACCGTTGCCGGGGAATAATGGCTAATTGTTTTGTTATTTGTTTTAGTTATTTTTAGTAGTTTAGAATTTTTTACGTTTTTCTAGAATGTTTTTCAGGATTTTAGGTTTTTGTGGTGTTAACAACTCGTTGAAGGTGTTCAACTCTCGTCAAAAGCGGGAGGTAAATTCTGAAAACAGGTTGTAAGTATCACTTTTAGTTATTTTTTGTTTTAGATTTTAGATTTTTGTTTAAATTTTTTATTTATTTATTCTTGTGAGTCGTCATGTTTCCATTCAGAAATAACATGTACAATGCACAAGATCAAACATATAATAGTGGTAATCAATACAGTTTTCGATCTCAATATTATGACAACTACCAACCATACCAGGGGTATAATCAAAACTAATCTTTTGGCTATGATCAATATCCAAAGAAACCTTTTGGTTATTCTCATACATACCAACAACCTTACAACAAGTATTTAAGTGAACAACCACAAGGATGGGAGGATAGTTATACTTCTAACCACGAATCTTCTAGTTTGGCAGATATGATGCAACAATATATGAACAAATTGGACCAACACATTCAGAATATGGAAGAACGCGACCAGACTAGGGAAAGTTTAGGGAGTCAAATTGATCAACTCGATAAGAATATGAATGAGGAATAAGTTTGGCCTTAAACCAAAATCATTCTGAAATTTCTATGGAAGACAATAAATATTTGATCGATAATGATTATGAAGATGGGCAACCTTTGGTAAGTTCATGTAACAATGATGAAGTTATTCTAACTCCGGATCATAATAACGATCATTCTCCTATTCAAAAGGAGGAGACTTGGTATAACAAAAACATTGTTATAAACGGGTTAGTGTACTCAAACGCATTTTAGAGTGAAAAAGAATATCAGGATTACAATATTTTTAGGCCGGTTGATTTGCAAGCAGTTGACCCGATTATTCTGTCGGATTAAACTCATACTGAATACCCTAGGATTTACACCAAAGAATATATCCTTCGAGCGGAATTCGAGTCCGATGACAAGAGTGTTGAGGAGATGGTGATTGAGAATGAAAGCAAATTGATTTATTTCGTGGAAGATCCAATTGAGCTTTCCAAGGATTATAATGATGCTGAGATTTCGGTTGAAGCAAAAACTGGTGAACAATGACTTTAAAGAGTTTGATAGAGGACCACGACACACATGAGGTAAATAATTCATTGATATTATATAAGAATGATGTGGATCCCGTAAAAGGTTTGTCTAATCCTTTGCATAATTCTATATCTTTTGATCCTCCTCCCCCAATCGAAATAGTTCCCTAAAGAGTTGTTAATCCGATTTTTAAAGAGCTACCTCACTTAGGGTTGGGTATATGTGCTACTAAAATTCTTAAGAATTATTTTGCTTCTAATTATCCACTACTAGATGTGTTTGATTCTACAATTGTGCAGGTTCACCGAGAGGAGCCCATAAAAGTTCCCAAGTTCTATGTTCTTTATACATTTCCAGGTGTAGAAAAAACTAAGTATGGGGGTAACTTCCACCAAATAATAGTTTTCTTGTTTTTATCTTATGCTAATATGTGTGTGAAACTGTTATTAAAACTGCAGATCATTGTCTGGGTGGGTCCCCAGATTTTCAGATTGTTGGTTTACGGACGCTAACAAGAAGGTCAGGTTGAGGACGTTAAACCAAGCGCTAATTGGGAGGCAACCCATTGGTTTTGTATTTTTACCTTTATCTTTTAATTTTTCTTAGTTGACATATCATATTAGGAATTTCCCATCTTCACTTTACATTGGAAGAGTCAATTACATTGAGGACAATGTAAAGTTTAAGTGTGGGGGAGTATTTAGCATATAAAGTTTTTAGTTTTTATTTAGAGTTTTCACTTTTATAGATAAAATTTTGAATTCTTGTATATATTTGCTTGAACCTCCAACTTTTATAGATTTTAGAGTGACTTAGTATACATCTAGCTAAGTTTACATATAAAGTTCTTACAAGAATAACTAAACTTAGACGTTCTAGAGAACAACATTCGGGTTTGTTACTTGTTCGAGAGTAATTGTTGGATTTAACTATGTCGGTGGAAAATTAGGTGCGGAGTGAATTTAGTATTAGAGTTGCCGATCAATCATTAGTGGAGACTGCCCATTGTTACATCAAGCGAGGCACCATACCTTCAATTTTTTATAGCTGTCTAAAATTATCCTTCAGAGTGTGTGTCATCCTACGCAAATTCCGGGTTAGAATGATGAGCTACCCAACTTCACACCAATTTTAGCACTACCTTTTGATCTCTTGAGTGCTATTTCTTCAATCACGAGGGTGCCATAAGAATTGCTAACTTACAACATCTCTTGTAATCTTGTTTGCAGTTAGCACCGTTCTCTCTCGACAACAACAGGTCTACAAAAATACCATCATCATCAACAAGTGGGGCATCACTATAAATGGTGGATATTTGACAAGGGCTAGAATTATAAAATCACACTATGCCTAGCTGCAGAAACATAGAAATATCCACACATATCTCCGTGCATATTTCTGACTTGTTACCAAAAACATGAAACACTGTATTTTTACTATTCCGCAAGAGAATTAAGAATACAATCTCTACAAATAACTACATGAATTCTATACTGATTATGTAGTCTCTATAATATTTACAATACTTACATATACACATGTATATAATCATAGTTACTATATGACTCAGTATCCATCTATGTATGAAATTCTTAGAATAATACTGATGTTTGCTGCAATACTCCCAGATATTCTATAATCTTTACATAATAAATCTCAAGCTCCTAGATAGATTTCCCACTAGTATAGAGCAACTTGAGTCTTATCTAGTGTTATATTCCCCGGGTGAATTACTAGAACTTGTTTTGAATACAACATTGATATTCAAATTCTTGTTTAAACAATATCAATTTCCTGCTATACGCATATACTGGGAATAAATGATGCCTTATCCTCAATGACGCATCCTAGATTAATGCCATGTCCTCGAAGACACGTCTCAATTTGATAGTCAGTCCTCAAAAAGCACGGACAAGTCCTTGAGGATCAGTCCTTGAGGACGTGCTTGAATTTCAATTTAATTTGTCCCCAGGAACCTGTCTGGATTCAGGAACCTACTTGAACTTCCATATCCTCGAAGACACGTCTCAATTTGATAGTCAGTTTTCAAAAGGAACGGCCAAGTCCTTGAGGATCAGTCCCTGAGGACGTGCTTGAACTTCAATCTAATATGTCCCCAGGAACCTGTCTGGACTCAGGAACCTACCTAAACTTCAATCTAACCCGTCCTCAAGGAGAAATCACTTTTTTATATCCTCCCTAAGGGACGCATCACCAACTAGGCCAGTGGAAGCCTTCTGTGGAGCACCACACTACCCTTTTGCGGAGCGCTGCGCTATATTCTGCGAAGCGTCCCCAAGCTAGCGCCAAATTTCCTCCAAGCGCTGGCCTAGGCCAGTGCCATCCTAATTCTTTACGACGCTGGGATCTGCCAGTGCCATCTTATACTAAGGCGCTTGAGACTTCCCAGCACCAGATTCTACACGGCAATGACACTAAGCTAGCTCCATCCTATACTAGGGCGCTGGGATTTCCCAACTACAACCTAGTAATACTACTCTAGTGTTGGCCTTATGCCAATGCTATCTTGATACTAGCATCTAGCTCCTCTGGTTTTTGGTGCAATGCAAAGTTCTCATATTACTCATGTATGACCAAGTCTGAGCTACCTACTTGATGACCTGACTCACAAATACCATACAAGTGGTCCTCTCAGATGAGATCACCTAGAACACCACCATTGGTTATTCATACTATCACTGAGTACTTAGCTTACTAAATGCCCGTTGCTGGAGTTACTGCTTAGAGATCATCGCTCACATCCTATTCATAAAAGATTAGCGCTAAATCATATCAAAACACTCTACTACTAGACTTACTATTTTCATTAGACTTGACATTGATCAATCTACTTGACCACTTAATGAACTGAGAAACTTGCCTCACTAATTCGACAAGTCACTTACTTGACTTAATCAAAATAGTGGTAGCCCATGACTCCACTATTTTCAACGGGATATCAAATACAACACATGAGGGGATTCTCATTCGGGTATTGGTCTGACGGTCTACTGATAAGTTTGAATATCAATTTTCTATGCCTTTCTTAGTTATTTCTCTTCTATTTTTTGTATTTTACGTTTTTTTTGAGTTTTATAGGTATTTTGGAGTCACATGAAGTTAAAAAAGAGAAATTAAGAGTCCATGACATTGATCAGAGTCATTGGAATTTGATGAGTGCAAATCTAGCAAGAACACAAGTCTCAATTATGTGCAAAACAGAAATTACTAGGGGGAAACCATTTGTTCTATCAAGGTGTCGTATAGGGAGTATTATTCAAGGATACCCCGTATCCACAAGATGGGTGTCTCTATATATTATCCACATCTTATTTCTTACCCTAGAATTTAGGTCGAGAAGTTGGTTCCCTTATTTCTCTTCTCATACGCCGACATGTTCAAGTGGCTCGATGGATTGAGTACAGCGAGAAAGAGAGTACCAGTCAGATTCAACAAGAGATTAGTTTGCATTGATTAGAGAACAAGATAGAAAATTATGGCTAAGGCAAGAGTTGTGGTTACTGTCAGTTTGAGTGAAGAAGAAAGATGAATCGCTGCCATGATTCAAGCAGAGATTGAAAAAGGGTTTTCAGGTAAGTGGTTGGCAGTGGATGAATTCGAAGGTTCAACCGAGAGAAAGATGCCAGAAACAGAGAGAGAATGAAGGAAATAATGGGTCAAGTAAAAGAGCCTGAGTTTGCTGGAAATAGAAGAGAATCAGAAAGTAAAGATTGAGTTTGGCTGTGAGGCGAAGACAAGAAGAACACAGACAAAATTACGACCAAGAACAACCATTGATGCCGTTTGAATTGTAGGGAAGGTCTGAATTGATGGGCTTGTCTATGATTTCAAGATGGAACAAATATTTTGGTTAGAATGGAAGAGATTTGGTAGTGCTGAGTGGTGTTCTCGACACCAAATGGACAAGGGAAGACTTGGATTAGTTGTTGACAATATTTGGTTTGATTGATCTCGTTCTTTAGTTCCAATGAATCAAGAAATCAAGAAGAAACGAATCTGTGGTGGTGGTTATTGTTGTAATGTTGCTATGGCCGGTGACAGATCTGTTTTGATTAGAAGATATGAGTCTTGTGTTTCTGAAATTAAGATCGATAATACGGAGCTGAATTCAGTCGAGAGAAGAAAAGAACGAATCTGAGTTATGGCCGAAATTGGAGAGAATGGGTGTTTTTTCATGTTTTGATTTGTGTTTAAATGATTTAATGGATGTGAGTGATTGACAATTGCAGGGACGGAGGAATGGATGTTGAACAATTACAAACAAACTCTTCCTGAACTACTAACTGGAACTGCACTGAAGATGTTTGTTGAGTTACCTAAATGAGTGGCCGTGAATTGGTTGAAAATGCCTTATCAGTTTCCCATGACCGAAAGCTTATTTGATTAATTAGGATCTGATTCGGTATTATTGAATGATGGGCTTTACAATACGCCTGATTTTGGGTTTTATTCTTGGAATTTGTTTGGGCGTGACCAAAATTTAGAAATTGACAATCTAGGGTTTGATTAAAAAAGAGACTTCTATTCCTCAAGTTTATCTACAAGGGAGAAAGCTATATAAGAGAAACTTCAACAAAATAAGGAGGTATCTAGGTTTTCACCTAGTTCTTTTCTCACCTTTTCTACTCTTTTTTGTAGGTTCGTGCGGGGAAGACTTTTCTCATCCAGGGTTTGCAATTTATTTTCTTCTTGAATTTAATTGTCTAAACTCCAATTTTGAGTAGATAATTTTCTTTTATTGCTTAGGGATTAGTTGAATTTTATAATACATGATTATTTGATTAATAATTAGTTTTGTCTCAATATTATCGTTCATAATTCATATGATTGAGTGTTTCTTTCGTCGAGTGACCAATTGATTGAACTCGCATTCATATCTAGAGCTAATTTAGGGTTTATTATACGCAAAAGTGATACTCCTTGAATACAAGTAGCATATTTGTGGTTATTGCTTGTAGTGATATATCATAGTAATCACAAGTGGATCATGACCTTTGTTAAATTGAATTAGTGCGTTTTTCACGTTCAATTGCATCGATGAGCCTAATTTCGTGAATCTTAATGCTCCCCGGGAATTAAACTTGATTAGTGCTTTTTACACGTTAGGTTGTTCTCTTGGTAGAATTCATATTAACATCTTTTAATGTGTTTGTTGATGACTTGAGAAAATTTACGGGATATTCTTATGATCAAGGTAATCTAGGGCTTTTGATTAAACGAGATTAAATATCAATTCTAATTATTAGTACAAGAACATGTTTTGTGAATGAATACGAAACCTTGACCAATATTCTCTACTCTTTGATTCTTTTCTACAATTTCTTATCCTTCTTAATTAGTTCAATTTACTTTCATTGAATCTAAAAAATCCCCCCTTTTACATAAGATTTCGAAACTATATAACAACCAAGACCTTCTCGTGGGAACAATCATTTCTTACCCATGCTTCATAATAAATCATAAGTAGTGAGAAGGTAATAAATAATTTTGACGTGTAGCCACATTAAATTTTGGCGCCGCTGCCGGGGAGGCAGCGGATTGTTATTTGTTTTTGATTTTTTTTCTTCTTATTTTTGATTCTTCTCATGAAAGAAGCATATTACAACAATCAATACGGTTTTCAACCTCAACAATATGACAACTACCAACCATTCCAAGGGTATAATCAAATCCAATTTTTTTGGCTATAATCAATATCCTACGAAACCTTATGGTTTTTCTCAAACGTACTAACAACCTTATGACGGGTATGTATGTGAAAATCACAAGGATGGAAGGATTGTTATGCTCGTGAACAAAAAGTCTCTAGTTTTGTAGAAAAACGTCTTAACATGGTGCAACAAGAACTTCAAAAGATTAAAGAGACTAGAAGAGAAATTCTAAGAACTTCGAAAAGGTAATTTTAACTTAAGAAGGGACATTGATCAACACAAGGGATTAAAGAAGAATTTTGCTTTCAAAGCAATAACAATTCTAATGTGCCTGTGGTTAGTAATGAATATTTGATCAATAGTTATGTTGAGAAAGACCAATCTTTAGGGATATTTGATGACATCAGTGTAGCTTACTCAAGCCTTGATCTTAATAATGATCAAGCACCTATTCAAAAGGTAGAGCTTGAGGATGATGCGATGAATGTTCTAAAAAAATTCCTTGCAACGAGATTTGAATCCACAACAAAGTATGCGACTTACAACAAAGAAGAGTATGTTGAGAATAAAACTGAATTGAATGATATTGTGGAAAACCCAATTGAACTTGCCGAGGATGATATTGATAATGTTGACGCTGAAATTTTCGTTGAGGCAGAGACGGATGAAGAACAGTTAGAAGGTTTGAGAGAGGACCACGGTACACAAGAGATAAGAAAATAATTAGAAATTTTTAAGAAAGATGAGGATCTCGTAATACAAGAGAATTTGGAAGGTTTGACTAAACCTTTAATTATTGATCCTTTTCCTTTACCTCGTTTTGGTTTGAAGTATGTGCTTCAGAAGTATTGCTGAATTACTTTGCTTCTAAATATCCGCCATTGGAAATATTTGATTCTCATACTATGCAGGTTTGTAAAGAAGAAACCATAGAAGTTCCCAAATTCTATGTTCTTTCTGCACTTCCAAGTGTAGAAAAGACTAAGTGTGGGGAAAACTTCTATCAAGCGTTAACTTCACTACTCTTCTCTTGTACTAATTTTTGTATGAAATTATTGTTTATAATGCAGATTGTTGTAGGGAAGGATCCCCAAATTTTCATATTGTTGGTCTATGGGGGACTAGAGAGTCGGGATGACGACTTTAAACCAAGCGCTGCATGGGAGGCAACCAATTGGTTTAGTATTTCCTTTACGTTTTCTTGTCTTTTCTGAATTTTCATATCCTAATAGGATTTCCCACCTTGATTTTACGTTGGATGAGTCAATTTACATTGAGAAAAATGTAAAGTTTAAGTGTGGGGGAGTTGTTAAGTATATAGAATTATTAAGTATTCACTTTTAGGTAGAAAATTTTCAACATTTTTGTAACTATTTGCATAAAACCTCCAACTTTTAGATATTTTAAATTCACTTAGTATACTTCTATCTATGTTTACATATAGAGTTCTTAACAAAATAACTAAACTTAGAAGTATTAGAGAACTGTATTCGAGTTTCTCAGTTGTTGATAGGCAATAGATGATAAAAAGGGACTTAAACCGCCGATGGCGAACTAGGTGCAGAAAGAATACAATATTAGAGAAGCTGATCATTTAATAACCATATATGAGTGAGGCGCCAAACCTTCAATTCTTTGTACCTGTCTAAATTGTCAGTTTAGAGTGTTTCATCTGCACAAACTTCGAGTAGAATGATGATCTACTAAATCTCGCACCATTCAACACTAGTTTTTGATCTCTTGAGTGCTAATTTCTGTCAATCATGAGGGTGATGTAAGAATTACGAAAAAACCTTACCTTGTAGTTTGATTTGCAATTGACACCATTCTCTCTCTCGACAACAACAGGTCCGTAGAAACACCATCATCATCAACAAGCGGAACATTACATTGAAGAAAGTTGAAGACGTTTAAGGTTTACAAGCAACACCACAAGAAAGAGCAAAATTCAGATTCAAAGTGAAGTAACAATACAAGGAGCAGAATTCTATATCCTAGTTGAAGACTAAGTACAAGAGTGAACATAACAAAAGAAGTGAATTTTTTATGAAAATTATGATACTGATCCAATACAAGTTGTGAAGAATCAAGTGGTAAAGTCATTTCTCCACGACCATATTAGTTTCATTGTTATTCTTCTAGTTTGTATTTCATATTTCTTGTCTAAAAAAAAAAAATCAAAAAAAGAAGAAGAAAATAAATAAATATATATATAAAAAAAAGTTTTTATTGCTTTAGCGTATATTTGTTTTTGTATTTATTCATTAAGGCCGTGGGAAAGTAGAAATCTATAAAGAAGTTTTAAGCAACAAGAATTTGAGAAGAAAAGAGTTAGAAATTGTCGAAGTTCTATGAAGTTCAAGAGTTCATCATCTACAGTTGAAGCCGAAGACGTTTCTATAGGACGTTGTGAGAGTGGTGCTGATTGTAGATTGAATGAGAAGGTGAGTGAGCATTCCCATCCTTGCATTGTGGTTGATTTCCTTTCCTAGAGATTATCAGAAAAAAAAAGTTCGTTTCTTCCCACGTTTTTATGGGATATTCAGATATAATTCGGAAGGTTTCTCCTTTCCACCATTCAACGTGTGCAGGATTTCTATCTTCATTCCTGCCTGCAAACATGAGAACCATAAAGTGCGTCTTTTGAGTGTCAATTTCATAAAATCCTAATGGTGAGGCAGAAGTCGAGGCGAAGTTCTTATTCGATTGCTCTCGAGGCTGGATTATTCCATATGGTGGTTTTATCCTAACTCAAGAGTTATGCATGAGAATAATGTTCTTTAATACATCTAACTTCATATTATTAGTGTGCATAAACTTTATATCCTCTTATCTCTTTGGATGCATGTGCTTTGAAATCTTTGGAAGTTGGAGCAGATTTTGTGGGTAAATCTCTTGTAAACCCTCACGAGACTATAACTCGTCCACTAGGGACACCTAGGGGTTCAAAGGATTGTTACACATGCTAAGTGTAACCGTATCCTCAACGAAAGGGAGTTGTATATTCTAGTTTAGATTATTTTACTTTAGTTTGCTCGAGGACTAGCAAAAGGCAAGTGTGGGGGAATTTGATAACTATATAATACATAATTTGAATATCAATTTTCTATGCTTTTCTTAGTTATTTCTCTTATATTTTATGTATTTTACATTTGTTTTGAGTTTTATAGGTCTTTTGGAGTCACATGAAGTAAAAGAAGAAAAATTAGGAGCCTATGACATTGTTCGGAGTCATTGGATGTTGATGGGTGCAAAGCTAGCAAGAACACAAATCTCAATTGTGTGTAAAGTAGAAATTACTGGGGGAAGCCATTTGTTCTATCAAGGTGTAGGGAGTATTATCCAGGGATGCCCCGTATCCACAAGATGGGTGTATCTATCTATTATCCACACTTACCCTAGAATTTAGGTCGAGAAGTTGGTTCCTTATTTTTCTTCTCACACGCCGACATGTTCAAGTGGCTCGATGGATTGAGTACAACGAGAAAGAGAGTACCAGTCAGATTCAACAAGAGACTAGTTTGCGCTGATTAAGCCGAGAACAAGATAGGAAATTATGGCTAAGGCAAGAGTTGTGGTTACTGTCAGTTTGAGTGAAGAAGAAAGATGAATCGGTGCCATGATTGAAGCAAAGATTGAAAAGGGGTTTTTAGGTAAGTGGTTGGCAATGGACGAATTCGAAGGTTCAGCCGAGAGAAAGATGCCAGAAACAGACAGAGAAGAAGGAAATAATGGGTCGAGTGCAAGAGCCTGAGTTTGCTAGAATTAGAAGAGAATAAGAAAGTAAAGATTGGGTTTTGCTGTGAGGCGAAGACAAGAAGAACATGGACAGAATTACGACCAAGAACAGCCACTGCTGCCGTTTGAATTGCAGAGAAGGTGTGAATTGATGGAAACAAAGGGTTTTGGTTAGAATGGCAGAGCTTTGGTAATGCTGAGTGATGTTCTTGACACCAACAGAACAAGGGAAGACTTGGATTAGTTGTTGACAATATTTGGGTTGATTGATTATTGTTCTTAAGTTCAAATGAATCAGGAAATCAAGAAGAAACGAATCTGTGGTGGTTATTGGTGTGATGAGACGGACCTGTGTTGATTAGAAGATATGAGTTTTGTGTTTCTAAAATTGAGAGCAAGAATACGGAGCTGAATTCAGTCGAGAGAAGAGAAGAATGGATCTGAGTTATGGCCGGAATTGGAGAGAATGGGTGTTTTGCTTGTTTTGATATGTGTTTAAATGATTGAATGGATGTAAATGCTTGACAATTGCAGGGACGGAGGAATGGATGTTGAACAATTACAAACAAACTCTTCCTGAACTACTAACCGGAACTGCACTGAAGCTGTTTGTTGAGTTACCTGAATGAGTGGCCGTGAATGGGTTGAAAATGCCTTGTCAGTTTCCCATGACTGACAGGCTTATTTGATTAATTAGAATCTGATTCGGGTATTATTGAATGATGGGCTTTACAATACGCCTGATTTTGGGTTTTATTCGAATTTGTTTGGGCGTGACCAAATTTTAGAAATTGACAATCTAGGGTTTGATTAAAAAAGAGACTTCTATTGCTAGAGGGTATCTACAAGGGAGAAAGTTATATAAGAGAAATTTTAACAAAAGAAGGAGGTATCTATGTTTTCACCTAGTTCTCTTCTCATCTTTTCTATTCCTTTTTGTAGGTTCGCATGGGGAAGATTTCTCACATCCAGAGTTGCAATTTATTTTCTTATTGAATTTAATTGTCTAAACTCTAATTTTGAGTAGATAATTTTCTTTTATTGCTTAGGATTAGTTGAATTTTATAATACATGATTATTTGACTAAAAATTAGTTTTATTTCAATATTATTGTTCATAATTCACTACAAATATGGCTATGTATGATTGAGTGTTTCTTTCGTCGAGTGGCCAATTGATTGAACTCACATTCATATCTAGAGCTAACTTAGGGTTTATTATACGTAAAAGTGATACTCCTTGAATACAAGTAGCATATTTGTGGTTATTGCTTGTAGTGATATATCCTAGTAATCACAAGTGGATCATGACCTTTGTTAAATTGAATTAGTGCGTTTTCCACGTTCAATTGCATCGATGAGCCTAATTTCGTGAATCTTAATGCTCCCCGGGAATTAAACTTGATTAGTGCTTTTTACACGTTAGGTTGTTCTCTTGGTAGAATTCATATTCACATCTTATAATGTGTTTGTTGATGACTTGAGAAAATTTACTGGATATTCTTATGATCAAGGTAATCTAGGGCTTTTGATAAAACGAGATTAAATATCAATTCTAATTATTAGTACAAGAACATGTTTTGTGAATGAAAACGAAACCTTGACTAATATTCTCTACTCTTTGATTCTTTTCTACAATTTCTTAGCCTTCTTAATTAATTCAATTTACTTTCATTGAATCTAAAAAATCCCCCCTTTTACATAAGATTTCTAAACCATATAACAACCAAGACCTCCTCGTGGGAATAATCATTTCTTACCCTTGCTTCATAATAAATCATATGTAGTGACAAAATAATAAATAATTTTAACGTACATATGACCATATCATCTACGCAAGCGTGCATTGTGGAAACACATCCACGAACAAGAAGTTAATAAGTAGTGGGAAAGTTTCAAAGAAATTGAGAGCACGACGAGTAGTGGTCATACAAGTCCTCCCCAGACTAAGCACCCAACATCGTCTGCGGCTCCAACGATGACATGATGTGTTGTAGAAATAGTTGTAATAGATTCGATACTCAGACTTGTGAAGATTTAATTTTTAAACCTACTTTTAAATACTAAAAATAAAGAAGATTAAATTAAAATTGATTTAAGATTATGGAAAGAACTGAGACTAAGGAATCCACCATTAGCCAATTTTTCATGTGATTTAGTATTAATAATTATCTTGCAACTCATACATTCAATTAATTCTAAATATTGCCAAAGTTAGATTTTCAAAATAATAGTTGTAAATCAAAAGTATGAGATATCAACAACCCTAAACTAAGCATGACCCATCAAAAGAAAACACAACTAATTGATAAAAATCATTATTTCAAAGCAAATAATCATAAAAGAATTACAAAAATTAATTAGATAAAAATATACCATTTTTTTTATTGGAAAAATGGCTTCCTCCGTCGCCTCAGCAATGGGGTCTAGCTCCTCATGTTGTAAACACCTTCAAAATATGCATTCATGGCTCAAAATTTATATAAAAAGATGAAAAGAGTGAAAATTGTGTAAATCAGGGAGTTTGCAACGGTGTAATGGCGTTGCAGACAACAATTTTCACTGTTACAAAAGAGAAAGTGTTTACGCTGAAGATAAACATTGTTGTTGTGAAGATATCCGTTGCAGATGGGTTGAAAAATCCGTTGCAACTGAAGATAAATGTTGCAAAGACGAAGATATCCGTTGCTGTTCAGTTGAAAAATTCGTCGCTTATTCCCTGTTCTTCACTACAACAGCAACAACACTTTTTTTCTTCCTGTTTTTTTTTCAATTCAAGCTCTCTGCTCTGTATTATCTCTGGACTTCCCCCAATCCTCCGTCCTATTTTTTTTTGGCTCCAACCACCCTATATATACCCAACAGATCCCAAAATATCAAAGATATCTTTTATCTAAATCTCCCCTGATTTTTTCTCGGCTGAGCCTCTCCTTTTTTTCTCTTGATCTGTTCTGCTTATTAAGGTTTTAGAAAACCCTAACTAACTTTCCTAAGTCGATAAGGACTAAATATTCAATCCAAAACTAACCAAATTCGTCCAATATCCAAAATCAAAGAGTAAAGATATTCTCCGGCAGTGAATCGACTTCTCCCCCATTTTTAACGACGTAAAAAGCTCTTTTGACGTGTTTCAACATGTGTTTAATTGTTTCTTCATATTATGATATCGAATCGTCAACTATATCCCATAAAACTCGCTTCTCAAACAACTCAGCTCTTTCACGTGTAATAAAATTCCTTCCCTCCTTTTTTCTCTTTTTCAAACAAATAAGGAAGAGTGCCCCTATCCAAAAGCAAGGTGCCTTTATCACTTTTCCCGGGTGCCTTTATCAAAAAAATTAGCCAATTTTTCCACAAATGTTTATTTCCCAAAAATACCTACAAACACATAAAATAACACAATAAGTACCAAATTGAGCACTAACAAAATAGATAATTACGGACAATTCAGACACAAAAATTGTCTATCAAATACCCCCAAACTTATTATTTGCTAGTCCTCGAGCAAATCTAATCTAGAAAATAAAATAACAATCCTAACTCACTTTCGCAGGCATCGCGATTGCACTTAGCGTGTGCAACAAGCCTTTAAATCTATATTTGTCCCTATCGGATGAGTTTTAGTCCCATGAGGGCTTACAAGAGGTATACACACAAAACCTTTTACTCCAAACCCTATCTACCTGTGAACGATTGAGGGTAAACATTAAACAAGCTATTTAGTTGGCATACTAAATTCTTCGGCTATGAAAATCATTACCCTATATGAGTCCAATTGATGTACACGAGTTTGCACTAAGCATACTAAAATTCATATATAAGAAAACAAATCTCTACTTAGATAGTCATTTAACCACGATACTCAAAATCTATCAAAGTACAGTCATATGAAAAGGTTTATAAAATGGATATGGAGATAATGAAATTTACGCATGTTGACTTAGGTGAACGGTGTTTCCCATATCTGTCTGAAGGTCAGTGCCAGGATGAATCCTAATGGACTGAAATATGCTCCCACTGGTCTTAATCCTTATACTAATATCGACTCAACTGGTATATACAAGGGTCCCAGCGATCGATTTATTGAAAATAAAACAATTATCTATATATAATAAATGTACTAAAAACATGACTGGATCAAATGAATCCAAGTGTGTGCTCCTTATCAGTATCTTATATGATAGTTCTCATGGATCATGCGTTCCACGTTTGCTTAGGCGACGGAGACAGGGAGAACACACACATATTGCTATCAAAGTATCAATACTCAATTTTTTTAAAATAATGATCTAAATAAAATACAATAATGGGGCTTGATCTCAAACACTTTACTCCATCCTGGCGGCGATAACAATTCGATATTGGTGCCCCACCAAATCACTTAGAGAAACACAAAAAATTGCAAAAATAAAAACAGAAGGTGATATGGTCGAGATAGACTCCGAGATATGGTGACGACTATCATGTTATTTATAACACCTGAACTCTATCCTTTTATGAATAGACCATTTAAATGGGCACGCCAATTACTATAGAATAATAGCTAAGTTTCCATCTACCTAGAATGGGTTAGTGTCATCCTGAATTGTTCATAAATTTCTAAATTTTGGAGTTTTATTATTGCACTACAAAGTTTCTCTCTTACCTTCAAACTTAAATCAAAGAGTGTCCTTAATGTTTCAAAATAAAAAGCAGTACCAATAGATAAGTAAAAAGAGGAATAAAGAGGTAAGTCAGAAAGATAGTACCTGGGTGAAGCGTAACAATCCTTCTACGGAGAATAAGACAGATAATAAAAACCTAAAAATGAATAATAAAAACCTAGAAAAATCTACTAATGTACATAAACAACCTTGATGGTCAATCAAGGTAAACAGGGTCCTCCAGAGGGACCTCCTCAACATCACCTATGGAAAAAGGCTCTAAAAATGGTTTCAATCTCTGACCGTTAACCTTGAAAGGATTTCTACCATCTTGAGTCTCAATCTCAATAGCACCATGAGGAAAAACAGTGCGAAAAACAAAAGGACCGGTCCACCGAGAGCGTAACTTCCTGGGGAATAGATGCAAACGAGTATCATACAGAAGAATTTTTTGACCTGGAGAAAATGACTTTCTTAAAATACTTCTGTCATGCACAAGTTTCATTTTGTTCTTATACTCCCTAACACTATCATATGCATCTTTCCAAATCTCTTCCAACTCATTGAGATGGAGCTTCCTGTGAGCTCCTTCCTTATCAAGTGAAAAATTAAACTGCTTTACATCCCAATATGCTCTGTGTTCTAACTCAAAAGGCAGGTGACATGCCTTGCCAAAACTAGACGATAAGGTGACATTCCAATGGAGGTCTTAAACGCAGTACGGTAAGCCTCAATGACCAGTCTTTCCTATTAATATTAACTTTTTTTCTCTAGAATATGTTTAATTTCCCTGTTGGAAACCTCTAATTGACATCTAGTCTGGGGGTGATATGAGGTAGCTACTTTGTGAGTAATACCATATTTCTTCATCAAAAGACTAAAAGGTCGATTATGAAAGTGTGACCCTCCATCACTAATTATAGCTCGTGGAGTACCAAAATGTGCAATTATGTTATTATTCAAAAACTGGACCACAACCTTGTGGTCGTTCGTCTTACACGAAACCGCCTCAACCCACTTAGACACATAGTCTACAACAACAAGGATGTAAAAATAACCAAAATAATTAGGAAAATGACCCATAAAATGAATGCCCCACACATCAAAGACCTCAATAACTAAAATAGGGTTCAAAGGCATCATATTTCTAAGGGAAATGGTTCATAACTTCTGACAACACTCACAAGCAACACGGTAATTGTGGGTGTCTTTAAACAACAAAGGCCAGTAGAATCCACACTGTAATATCTTAGCAGCAGTCTTCTTAGTACTAAAATAACCCCCACAAGCATGATCATGACAAAAGGAAATAATAGTGGTCTGATCACTCTCAGGTATACATCTCCTAATAATCTGATATATACAATACTTAAACAGATAAGGATCGTTCCAAAAGAAATATTTTACCTCAGCTAAAAACCTAGAACGATCTTGTTTACCCCAATATTGAGGCATTCAATCAGTAACAAGATAATTCACTATATTCGCAAACCAAGGTAATTGGAAAACAAAGAAAAGTTGTTCATTACGAAAACTATCTTTCACAGGAGGGCAGTCATCAGGGGAATTAACAACAAGCCTAGACAAATGGTCTACTACTATATTTTCCGCACTCATTTTGTATCTAATTTCTAGAGAAAATTCTTGTAACAATATGATCCATCTAATCAATCTAGGTTTAATATCCTTCTTAGACAGAAGGTACTTCAAAGCAGCATGATCAGTAAAGACTATAACCTCTGAACCTAAGAGATAGGATCTAAACCTGTCTAAGGAAAAAACAATGGCTAACAGTTCCTTCTCTATGGTGGTATAGTTCAGTTGGGCATCATCCAGAGTTTTGCTAGCATAATAAATCACATGAAGTAACTTGTTTTCTCCCTATTGGAAACCTCTACTTGACCACTAGTCTGTGGGTGATATGGGGTAGCTACTTTGTGGGTAATACCATATTTCTTCATCAAAAGCTTAAACGGTCGATTACAAAAGTGTAACCCTCCATCACTAATTATAGCTCGTGGTGTACCAAAACGTGCAAATATGTTATCATTCAAAAACTGGACCACAACCTTGTGGTCGTTTGTTTTACACGAAACTGCCTCTATCCACTTAGATACATAGTCTACAACAATAAGGATGTAAAAATAACCAAAAGAATTAGGAAAAGGACCCATAAAATCAATGCCCCACACATCAAAGACCTCAATAACTAAAATATGGTTTAAAGGCATCGTATTTCTACGAGAAATGGTTCCTAACTTCTGGCATCGCTCACAAGCAACACAGTAACTGTGGGAGTCTTTAAACAATGATGGACAATAGAATCCACACTGCAATATCTTAACAACAGTTTTCTTAGCACTAAAGTGACCCCCACAAGCATGATCATGACAAAAGGAAATAATAATAGACTGGTCACTCTCAGGTATACATCTCCTAATAATCTGGTCTGGACAATACTTAAAAAAAAATAAGGATCATCCTAAAAGAAATGCTTTACCTCGGCTAAAAACCTAGAACGATCTTGTTTACCCCAGTGTTGAGGCATTCGACCAGTAACAAGATAATTCACTATATTCGTAAATCAAGTTAATTGGGAAACAAAGAATAATTGTTCATCAAGAAAGCTATCCCTCACAGGAGGAGAATCATCAGGGGAATCCACAACAAGTCTAGACAAGTGGTCTGCTACTACATTTTTTGCACCCTTTTTGTCTCTAATTTCTAGAGAGAATTCTTGTAACAAAAGGATCCATCTAATCAATCTAGGTTTAGTATCCTTTTTAGACAGAAGGTACTTCAAAGCAACACGATCAGTAAAGACTATAACCTTAGAACGTAAGAGATAGGATCTAAACTTATCCAGGGATATAATAATGGCTAACAATTCCTTATCTGTGGTAGTATAGTTCAGTTGGGCATCATTTAGGGTTTTGCTGGCATAGTAAGTCACATGAATTAATTTGTTTTCTCGCTGACCTAACACAACACCAATAGCATAATCTGAAGCATCAGATATTATCTCAAAAGTTAGGTTCTAGTTAGGTGCCTGGACTATGGGGGCGGTAGTGAGTAAGGTCTTAAGCTTCTCAAAAGCCTCTAAACAAGCATCATCAAAAACAAACTTAACATCTTTTGCAAGAAGATTGCAAAGAGGTCTAGAAATCAAGATAAAATACTTAATGAATCGACGATAAAAACCTGTATTCCCTAAGAATGACCTAACATATCATACAGTTTCGGGAACCTGCAAAGTTTTAATAAGTTCAACTTTGGCTTTGTCTACCTCTATACCCTTAGAAAATACGATATGCCCTAAACAATTCTTGATCGAACCATGAAATGACATTTATCCCAATTAAGCACTAAATTCTTTTCCTACACCTAGTCAACACTAATGTCAAATAATGCAAGCACTCATCAAAAGATGACCCAAATACTGAAAAATCATCCATAAAGACCTCTAAAAACCGTTCTACCATGTCAGAAAATATGCTTATCATACAACGCTGAAAAGTAGCGGATGCATTACACAACCCGAAAGGCATGCGTCTATATGCAAAGGTACCAAAGGGACATGTAAAAGTGGTTTTTATTGGTCTTCTGGGGGAATGGCTATGTCCATCTAATCTCTCAAGCATTTGGTCGATGGAAGGAAGGGGAATGTGGTCATTCCTTGTGACCTTGTTCAATTTTATATAGTCAATACAAATACGCCACCCCGTGGTCACTCGGGTTGGGATTAACTCATTGTTATCATTCTGGACTACAGTGATACTTGATATCTTAGGAACAACCTGAACATGGATGACCCACTTTCTGTCTGAAATGGGGTAGATGATACCCGCATCTAACAACTTAAGTACCTCAGTACGAACTACTTCTTTCATGTTAGGGTTAAGTCGACGTTGCATCTCACTAAACGTTTTGGTATTATCCTCTAAATGAATTAATGCATACAAACAGTAGGACTTATACCCTTAATATCTGCTATGGTCCAAGCTAAAGCTTCCTTATTGTCTTGAAGCACGGTCACTAGCCTACTTTCCTGGTTACTATCCAAGTCGGATGCTACAATCACAGGCAAAGTCTCAGATGGGCCTAAATACACATACTTCAGGGTATCTGGTAGTTTTTTAAGGTCCAACTTAGGAGGATCTTCTAAAGAAGGAATTAGGGTAGACTTAGAAACTGGTAGTGGTTCGAACTTAGCTTTCTATCCATTACTAGTGTCTATCAAAGGGGTTGAATCTAATAAAGCATTCACCTCATTAATCATACTATCATCATCAAAATCAAACCCAAAGTGGGCTAGGTATTTATCTAATGGATCTTAAAGTGTTTGGTAATGATTCCTGAACTACTGTTCCTATCATGTTCACCTCTTCAATGCACGTGTCATCTAGCTCAGGTGGTTGCTTACTGATATTGAAAATATTCAACTCAATAGTCATATTACCAAAAGATAAGTTCATAAAACCATTTTGACAGTTTATGATAACTTTAGATGTAGCTAAAAACGGGTGACCTAATATCACAGGTATCTGATTCTCTTGGTCAGGGACATGTTGGGTATCAAGGACAACAAAATCCACTGGATAAATAAACTTATCGACCTCAATAAGAACATCTTCTATGACACCACGAGGAATTTTCACATACCTATCAGCTAAATGCAGTGTTATCTGAGTAGGTTTACCAAGTCCTAGCTGGAGGTACACATGGTACATAAGTAAGTTCACACTGGCTCCTAGGTCAAGTAACACATTCTCAACATTGTAGTTACCTATTGTGCAAGAAATGGTTAGGGATCCTGGATCTTTTTACTTAAGAGTTGTTTTTTCTAGATAATTAAACTCACATGACTAGCTAAACAGGATTTCTTTCATACACTAAGCTTTCGCTTTCGCGTACACATATCCTTAAGGAACTTGGCATAAGTAAGAATCTGCCTAATTGTATCTAATAAAGGAAAGTTGATAGTGACTTGCTTAAAAACCTCCAATATGTACTTAAAATTGGGTTCCTTCTTTGTTGGTGCTAACAATTGTGGGAACGGGGCTCTGGTCATAAAATCTGGCTTATAAGGAACTGCATCGGGCTCTTTAGAGATTTCATCAGTCTCTTCAACTACTGGCTCAAAAGGGTGAACTACAATATGTTCACTATCAAGCATGGTATTGTCTACCACTTTACTATTCCTAAGGGTCCTAATTGCATTCACATGATTTGTTGATTTCTGACCAGAAGATATTTCATGAACTCCTCTAGGATTTGGTTGTGGTTGACTAGGGAACTTGCCTTTTTCACTTTCTCTCAAAGACTCAACGATTTGACCAACTTGGTTTCTAAATTGGAAGTATCCTGACTGTTATCCTGAACATTCTTTTGATTTTCTTGTAAACTTTAGTTGACTGACTGCTGAAAATTTGTAGTGTTCTGAGTTAATAAGGCGAGAGACTCTGCTAAACTCATGATCGTCTTATCTATCGGATTCTGAAATTATGCTGTTCCTGAAGGATTCTTAGTATATCCAAAACCTGGGGGAACCTTAGAATTACTAGACTGACCTTAACTCTTGCCCTTAGACCAAGAAAGGTTAGGATGGTTTCTCCAACCAAGGTTATAGGTTTCTGAATAAGGGTCAAACTTCTGATGATTATCAAATCTAGTGTTATTATAAAGAGCATGGGCGTGCTCTTCAACAGTATGTCCTTCCCAAAATGACTTGGGCTTAATTCCACAACTAGATTGACTCAGTTCTAAAGCTTATAACCTTTTTGATATAACTTCTATTTTGGCATCTGATTCAAAAGATCCTTCTACCCTATTGACATTTCCTTTATTTAGAAGAATTATTTTCTAGGGCTCCCTACTATTTTCCCACTGATGGATTTTTTCGGCGATTCATTAAAAAATGTCATTGCACCATCAACAGTTTTATTTTCAAACCCACCCGTGCATAAAGACTCAACCATGGTTGTTGTTGAATAATCTAAACCCTCATAGAGGATCTGAACTAGCCTTACTTTTTCAAAACCATGATGAGGACATTGTGATAATAAGTCATTGAACCTTTGTAAATACCTATATAAAGATTCTCCCTCTTGTTGAGCAAATATGCAAATATGCTGCATAATAGATGATGTTTTGTGCCTAGGAAAAAAGCTTCTGGAAAAAGGAAGATGTAAGTTGTTCATAGGTTTCAATGGACTCAGAAGTCAAACGTTGCAATTGCTGGCGCTATCAAAGGACTAGGAGTAACTTCTTAACACAATGTCAAGTTCTCAAAATTGAAATTTCCAAAAACAGGGCCCTCAAAAGAAGAGTCTTCGAGGTCCTCGTTTCCAGGGACAGAACTACTAGGTTTATCACTAATCAAACGAACTAGAGTGTTTCTTTTCCAAGATCGCTCAGTGATGGATGGTTTCGAGCGGTCTTGGCATACACTAAAAAAAACTAAAATAAATAAATCCTAATTAGAAGGGAATTCTAAACAATCACAAGCAAGGCTGACTCAACCAAATCAAACCTATTGAATCTAGCAAACAAAAAGCATGATGGCTCCACTTAGATTGTTTATAGACCAGTTTCTATTCTTTCAAAAGGCAACTAGTTACAGTTTTTAGAAAACCTTTTAGAACGATCTGAATTAGATTAAGTCGAATAGAAACAGGATAAGCTCTAAGGAGCTTTGATAACCCTGTCTCTTTGGCAACGTTTCCTTGGGTTACAAGGTGACTCAAATCTTCTTAAAATAATCTTCCCGAACTTTGAGTTAGGCTAACAGAGTAACCAATTCAGTCCTTTTGAATGACTTTCTTATAAGCTCGTTAAAGTATCCGTCTCTTTCTAGTAAAAATTTTAAGCTTAGGTTCACGTTTGATAATATTTTCCTAAGGCGGGAAAGAAGGAAACGGTGATGAAATCCGAGTCCTTATATTGTATGGCAGTTCTTGCCCTTTACTAGAAAATAAATCCGTATTCAGTCCTCAACAAATATGCATTACGAAGGTATACAGAAAATCCACTTGCAGGGATTTCGTGGATTGATAGAGTTTTACCTCCCGTACCAGACGGGCGATGAACCTTTGAAGTCGACTTGGGTCACTGACTCCTGTGTCAGTGTACAAACCCAAGGGGATGAGACAATATCGTAATTGTCGTCCTTCCATGTGCAGTTTATATTTAATACTACCCTTTCGTAGGGTTTAAAAATAAAAATCGTGTACAAAATGTCCAAAAATAAAAGAAAATTACAAAAATAATTAAAGATTTCCTAATACAATTTTTTAAATTAAAATAACAAATAAAAATCCTAAAAAGTAAAAGTAAATATTAAATAAAAATAGTTTATTTGTCTTCTTTTCCGTTCTTTTAGCTTTAACTTTACCCCAAATCTTTTAATCACCAAAATCTTTTTTGGCTCAATTTCTTTTCGTTTTCGTTCCAAAACCTGGAGCAAAAGAGAAATACCCAAAATACGTAAAATAGAACAAAATAATGAAAAAATAAAACTAATATAAAAAAAAATTATCTAAAAATCTAACATAAAAACAAATTCGCGTCGGCGGCGCCAAAAATTGATGTGTTGTAGAAATAGTTGTAAAAGATTCGATACTCCGACTTGTGAAGATTTGATTTTTAAATATAATTTTTAATACTAAAAATAAAGAAGATTAAATTAAAATTGATTTAAGATTATGGAAAGAATTGAGGCTAAGGATTCCACCATTAGCCAATTTTTCAAGTGATTTATTATTAATAATTATCTTGTAAGTCATACATTCAATTGATTCTAAATATTGCCACAGTTAGATTTTCAAAATAATAGTTGTAAATCAAAAGTATGAGACATCAATAGACCTAAACTAAGCATGACCCATCAAAAGAAAACACAACTAATTGATAAAAATTATTATTTCAAATTTAATTCAAAGCAAATAATCATAAAAGAATTGCAAAAATTAATTAGATAAAAATATACCACTTTATTATTGGAAAAATGGCTTCCTCCGTCGCCCCAACAATGGGGTCTAGCTCCTCATGTTGTAAACACCTTCAAAATATGCATTCATGGCTCAAAATTTATATAAAAAGATGAAAAGAGTGAAAATTGTGTAAATCAGGGAGTTTGCAACGGTGTAATGGCGTTGCAGACAACAATTTTCACTGTTACAAAAGAGAAAGTGTTTACGCTGAAGATAAACGTTGTTGTTGTGAAGATATCCGTTGCAGATGGGTTGAAAAATCCGTTGCAACTGAAGATAAATGTTGCAAAGACGAAGATATCCGTTGCTGTTTAGTTGAAAAATTCGTCGCCTATTCCCTGTTCTTCACTACAGCAGCAACAACACTTTTTTTCTTCCTGTTTTTTTTTTCAATTCAAGCTCTCTGCTCTCTATTATCTCTAAACTTCCCCCAATCCTCCGTCCTATTTTTTTGTGACTCCAACCACCCTATATATACCCATCAGATCCCAAAATATCAAATATATCTTTTATTTAAATCTCTCCTGATTTTTTCTCGGCTGAGCCTCTCCTCTTTTTCTCTTGATCTGTTCTGCTTATTAAGATTTTAGAAAACCCTAACTAACTTTCCTAAATCGATAAGGACTAAATATTCAATCCAAAACCAACTCAAATTCCTCCAATATCCCAAATCAAAGAGTACAAATATTTTCTGGCATTAAATCGACTTTTCCACAATTTTTAACGGCGTAAAGAGCTCTTTTGACGTGTTTCAACATGTGGTTAATTGTTTCTTCGTGTTATGATATCAAATCGTAAACTATATCCCATAAAACTCGTTTCACAAACAACTCAACTCTTTCACGTGTAATAGAATTCCTTCCCGCCTTTTTTCTCTTTTTAAAACAAATAAGGAATAGTGCTCCTATCCAAAAGTAGGGTGCCTTTATCACTTTGCATGGGTGCCTTTATCAACTTTTTAAGCCAATTTTTCCTCAAATTTTTATTTCCAAAAAATACCTATAAACACATAAAATAACACAATAAATACCAAATTGAACACTAACAAAATAGATAATTACAGATAATTCAGACACAAAAATGTGTCTATCATGACGCCAGCACTAAACCAAGGGCGAAAACCCAGCTAAGGCTATGCGCCAGCAACAACAACAGCCAAAGACATATCCGACATTTCCTGATTTCCCATTTTCCGTGGAGGAGGTCCTCGAACGATTAGAAGTATGGATATAAGAAAGAGCTATCAAGTTACCACCTGTGCGGCGCCTACAAACCGATAAGGAGATGTCAGATCCAAAGTATACTGCTTTCACATATTCGTCAATGATCTCACCAGTGAGTGCAACGGCCTGAGATATATCTTCAGAGAAAAGATTAACTCATGAGAATTAGACTTTGGGACTGAAGGTGTTCAAAAAGACCCCCTCCATGTCATGAGCTTTAGTCTCTCTGGAGACTCTGTCAACAGAACTGTCCAATCCATGATAGAGCGCATGTGTGAGCTTCTTTAGCTATCAAAAACACAACATAAAGATATTTTCATCGCCCTTAATCGTGTCGTATCGAGTAATCGCTTACTTTTCATCTATCCTGAGCCCGCTTCAGAAGATGTAACCATCAAGCATAACGAGAAGCCTAGTTGGGGACTTCTCACCATTGCCTGCCTCAAGGATACCAAGTTTGAGTAAAAGCTAATCGACGCGGGGACTGATGTCAACATCATCACCATCAAGACTCTGAGGGATGCCGGAATTTCTTAGCACGAAGCTACGCACTCACCGACCATAATCAAGAATTCTGAAGGGAAGTCCAGGAGCGTTTACGGCTACATCACTCTTGAGGTAAAAATAGGTGATGCCCAGGCACATGTCAAGTTTCACATTATCAAAGAAGATCCAAGTTACGACATGGTTCTTGGATGCCCTAAGGTCCGTAGTAATAATATGGGATCAAGTGTATATCATTTTCTGGCGCCAACACCTCTAAGGCTCTCCAACAAGCCAACAAATCTTGAAGACTACCTATCAGCCGAATTCCGTCGCATAATGGATCTAGATGTAAAGCAGTTTCCAGAAGAGGACGTGATATCATACGTATGAAGGTTTCACGCACAAGTAAGTCATATTCAACCAACTTCTTTGCAACCAGCGATCCCACGTCCTATCAACCCTACTCTGACTTGGCGATGTGAATGGGAAGATGATCCTTTTCAAAATTTTATCAAATGAGTAGGGGTTATCTCTGATGAAGATAAGAAAAAAAGTAACCCGGTTATCCAGAAAGCATGCTATGAAATCAAGGTGCATGAACCTAATTCCTTTCAAGTCAGAAATACAGTCGAGAAGACCACTGCTTCTCCTGAAAAAGAACCGTATCTCATTATTGAAACCTTGATCAGTGGTTACTATAAACTTGTGAATACTGAAAACCAATAAGGGGTAGTCATACATGGCAAGTGGCTTAAAGCTCTCAATGCTTAAGCATTCTACCAACACTTCACAATATTTCCATGTTTTACGCGATATTTGTAATTCTTCCAAAATGTTTACAATATCTTACATTCATACTTAGGATTTCAATTTATTAGTCAAGCAAAGTATTATTTCCATTTTAGAAAAATATCCTTATAAATCATTCAAAAAAAATCTCTACCTACTTAAATCCCAAAATAAAACCACAAAGAGCCATGTGTCTCAGAAACATATAAAACTTTGAAAATCTAAGAAAATTCCTTGAAGATCCGCTCAGCACCATCCGAGTAAGCATTCTCCACATGTCCAAGAGTTTCTGTTGCAAGATTAAGCTCCTGAGACAACCTTTCAACTTTAAGTATAGCCTTGGTGACTGCCTCCAAGCTGGAATATGTGCCTACTTCCTTCGAACGCTCCTGAATTTCCTGAAGATGACGACAAAGCCACAAAACTTCAAGGTTTGATCTCTCTACTTTCTCCAAGGCTTCTTCCCATTCTTTGAGGACGACCTCAGATATCTCATTTCTAGGAAAATATATCATCTCTTGAACGGTAGGAAACAAGTTACATACATCTCTCTCCAGGGAATGGTACTTGTCTGGAACACCCAAAAACACAACATAAAGATATTTTCATCGCCCTTAATCGTGTCGTATCGAGTAATCGCTTACTTTTCATCTATCCTGAGCCCGCTTCAGAAGATGTAACCATCAAGCATAACGAGAAGCCTAGTTGCGGACTGCTCACCACTGTCTGCCTCAAGGATACCAAGTTTGAGTAAACGCTAATCGACGCGGGGACTGATGTCAACATCATCACCATCAAGACTCTGAGGTCTGCGGGAATTTCTAGGCACGAAGCTACACACTCACCGACCATAATCAAGAATTCCGAAGGGAAGTCCAGGAGCGTTTACGGCTATATCACTCTTGAGGTAAAAATAGGTGATGCCCAGGCACATGTCAAGTTTCACATTATCAAAGAATATCCAAGTTACGACATGGTTCTTGGATACCCTAAGGTCCATAGTAATAATATGGGATCAAGTGTATATCATTTTCTGGCGCCAACACTCTAAGGCTCTCCAAAAAGCCAACAAATCTTGAAGACTACCTATCAGCCGAATTCCGTCGCATAATGGATCTAGATGTAAAGCAGTTTCTAGAAGAGGACGTGATATCATACGTCTAAAGGTTTCACGCACAAGTAAGTCATATTCAACCAAATTCCTTGCAACCAGCGATCCCACGTCCCATCAACCCTACTCTGACTTGGCGAATGGGAAGATGATCATTTTCAAAATTTTATCAAATGAGTAGGGGTTATCTCTGATGAAGATAAGAAAACAAGTAACCCGGTTATCCAGAAAGCATGCCATGAAATCAAGGTGCCTGAACCCAATTCCTTCCAAGTCAAAAATACAGTCGAGAAGACCACTGCTTCTCCCGAAAAAGAACCGTATCTCATTATTGAAACCTTGATCGGTGGTTACTATAAACTTGTGAATTCTGAAAACCCATAAGGGGTATTCATACATGGCAAGTGGCTTAGAGCTCTCAATGCTTAAGCATTCTACCAACATTTCACAATATTTCCATGTTTTACGCGATATTTGTAATTCTTCCAAAATGTTTGCAATATCTTACGTTCATACTTAGGATTTCAATTTATTAGTCAAGCAAAGTATTATTTCCATTTTAGAAAAATATCCTTGTAAATCATTCAAAAAAAATCTCTACCTACTTAAATCCCAAAATAAAACCACAAAGAGCCATGTGTCTCAGAAACATATAAAACTTTGAAAATCTAAGAAAATTCCTTGAAGATCCGCTCAGCACCATCCGAGTAAGCATTCTCCACATGTCCAAGAGTTTCTGTTGCAAGATTAATCTCCTGGTAATACCTTTCAACTTTAAGTATAGCCTTGGTGACTGCCTCCAAGCTGGAATATGTGCCTACTTCCTTCAAACGCTCCTGAATTTCCTGAAGATGACGACAAAGCCACAAAACTTCAAGGTTTGATCTTTCTGCTTTCTCCAAGGCTTCTTCCCATTCTTTGAGTACGACCTCAGATATCTCATTTCTAGGAAAATATATCATCTCTTGCACGGTAGGAAACAAGTTACATACATTTCTCTCCAAGGAACGGTACTTTTCTGGAACACCCATAAAGAAGTAACCGAACATCTTCCATATCATATCATAAATCTCGGAATAGGCGGATTGAACGGTGAATCCTCCGACACATACATATACAGGGAACATACTATCAAGTTTAAATTGAAAGGGAATACCAGCATTCAGACACTCAGTCAGTACAATCTCCCTCCCACTGGCATTCTGCATAACGACATCTTTTGGAGGGCTTTCTTCAGTGATTGCATCAGAAATATTTCTCATGATTTTGAGTTGGAAAATACACATCACCAGCGTCACGGTTTATGGTAATCTCGAATCCTTCATCTACAAGTTCACCTCTCTGTTTTGGTTCGCTCCCCCTAAAAACAAAGACATTATAAATATAATGAGTTAAAATATCTCAAGCACAAGGAATTGAAGAACAAATCATGAAGTTCATAAAATATGTCCATTAAAAACCTAAACATTCATTACAAATTTTTTTGGGTCATGGCATATGGTTTAGAAAGGATATGGGTTGTTTTGCAAAAATGCTATCAGAAACATTTTTACACTTCCCTATGGAAGAACTGAAACTGGCACTAATTGGTGAGGAATATGGGGGTGAGATATATACCTAATAATTTTTATATATATCTACTACGTTATACTAAAAGGGCACGTCAATCGGACGAACAAGCTATAAACGGCGGCCGAAATGCTCGACTACATGACAGCTGAAAACCTACAGAATTCTGCTTGAAAAGTTCTGAACTCTCGGTGTCAGGTATTTTTCACCTAGCAAGCGGACTCCAAATCCAGAAATTATTTCTTCAGAAGTTATCCCTTCCTCTTATCTAAATAATGAGAGGTCAAACACCTCATTCCGACTTCGTAAGAAGATTTTGCGGCCGATACGGCAATAAGAGCTGAATCTGAATTTTTCTGACGACGAAAATCGCCAAAATTTTACTTATTTGGTGGTCTAAGAACTATAATCATGTAATTATGATCCAAAAACAATAAAATAAACTTAATTGGAGCTAAAACTAGTTATCGGAAGCAGAAGGCACTTCGTAATGCGACTCACCACCAAGTTCTTTTCGTTCAGCTCCGGATTCTTCAATTTCTTCAGTCTGGAACGATTTTTCAGGCCCCTTGTCATCTTTGTCTTCTTTGTCAGTGCTTCCAACGACGATGGTGCTTTCTGACGCCAATGTATTCATATTGTTAGTTATTTAAGAATGGTGGTTATTCATAAGAGTAATAATTCATCAAGTTCAACAAGACGTAAGATCCTGCAACTCAGGAATCTCCAAAAGAAGCTTTACTTACACATAGGGTCCTGAGGTGCCAAGGAAAGATGGGACACCAAACTTAAAAGTTTGAACACTCAAGTCAACTCGAGGAGTTGGTCCCTGAGACTATGTAAAGGTGTTTTTAAGGACAATGTATGGATATACTTCATACAGAAAAAAAGAATAAAAGGAAATGCTAGACGCTTACCTTCTTCTGAGGACGGTTGATAAGTGCATATTTTCTCTATATTTTGATCGTTATTTCATGCAATTATTTGCTAGGTTTCTTGTGACTTATTGTATATTACATTTGTTTTTGTTTATTTATCTTTTAGTAGGTGAATCATCCAAAAAGGAGCTACAAAGTGTTAGATTGTGCATGAAAAAAAGTGCTACAAAGGAAGAAGAGCCAAAGACCAAGTGAAAATCAAACGAATTCATGATTTATTATCACCATATAGAATAGAATGAAGAAACGAATCCAACGGCGAAAGAATGAGGTCATTCCGATTTCATATGAAGAAGTTATAAGAAAAACAAGTTTAGAAGTTTCTCAGAGGGTTAACCAATCGAGGGAACTAAAGTTCCGTGAGTAGTTGGGCTGGGTTTGAGGCGAGCCCATTAGCTTCCTAGCTAATTTTACACGGGCTAAGCTTAGTTTTGACCTATTTTTGGCATATTTTGGTATTTTGGAAACCTAGTATGACCGGGGTTTGAGCACGGGTGCTTCTACAACTTGGGACACCCATTTAAGAGACTCTTATAATTATTTTTAGATCTATCAATTCTTTTATCAAACTTTTGGAAAAAAAGAACCAAGAAGGAAAAGCTAGGGTTTTTGAGCGTTTTCATCACCGTAACTATTTCTTTTCTACTTTATCGTATGTATACCATGGATTTTACTACATCCATGAGTAGCTAAACTTCTTATTGATTAGGGATGAATTTTAAGTTCTAAACATGATTTGATTTAATATATGAATCTATCTTGATTTCTTCACATGATTATTATTTGTTTCTGCTATAAGGAATGTTTATGGTTGATTAATTGATTGTTCTAGGTGGCCAAATAAATCAGTTTCTTGATTGATATTGATAGTAAGGATTAGGATATCCGTAGTTATTGAATAACTCCTACACAAGTAGAACACGTGAGACCTTGCAGAGGGATTCTGTGTAGCTATTGCTTGTAGAAACAACACTAGAAAGTGGACCTTGCGCTAAGAGTCTAACTACTAGAATCAACCTATAAAGTCACAAAATATAAAGTATTTGACCAAATTACACTTAGAGTTCGCTACTTCTAGGTGGTTTAGAAAAATAGAATCTGGTATTCGAGCACTTCGGTACCCAGTGACCTAAGGACTTTCGAGGACAACACTGCTCTAGCTGCTATCCTACGGTTGGTAATAATCTGTGATGAATGGAAAATAAATGAGTATACTAATTCAATATTGTCTAGTAACGAAGAAAGATCCCTTGATAACATTTCTCTCCATTGCTTACAACTTTACCTTTAATCGCTTTCTTATTTACTTTGTTCAAAACCTAAAAGAAAACCCCCCTTTGTGACATTTGACAACCAAAATACCTCGCTCCTCGTGGAAACGAACTTGAATTCCATTATATTATCCTTTAATTGAGTGGAAATAAGATTACTAATTTTATTGCACCTACGACAAGTTGGTGATCGAGTCACGCCTCGCTCTAGAGGCAATCTTCAAGTTCGGCCTAGCTGTTAACTCTTCCTCGGAAGGATCGCCACGTACATCAGAAGGCCTACTCGATATGAAGTTCTAAGGAGAGTAAGTTGTGTGTTCCAGAAATCAACATATTCATCAGTGACACATCCTTTTCTATCGGCCTGGAGAAAGGGAATACTTTGACAAGGAATGTTATGGGCACCCTTAGATCGCTGAAGCACTTCTATGGAAGGCGCATTGGTGCGAAAGCGAGGAGTGGACTGATCGAAGCCCATTTGTCAGGCCGCCCTATTAATGTTATAACTCTGAGTGATGTAGTTACCAGAGTAAACAACAAGAATGTACCCTGGGGTACAACTATTCGTAAAAGTGGGCTCGCCGACTGTAGCAATATTACCCTTACCGCTTAGACCATAGCACAGGACGACACCAGGTTCCCCAACAAAGGTATCCGGTGGAATCACAAGTTCTGAAGTTCACTTTCTTCTCATTATCTATTAAACTAATAAGACTAATAAGAGAGGGTTTCTTCCTACTCCAACGGAGTATTCTAGCATATTCTATCCCTGCACTCGGATAAGAAGGCCGGGCCTTTGGCGTATATTCGGGAAAATGTTCCCATAGCCAAGCTTGCATAAACATAACATGGATAAAAGATTCTACCTTGGCATGACCATTGGAAATCTTCATGTCATGAACGAAAGTATCAAGACGACATTATAAAGAACCCAGAAATAAGTTACCAAGAGGAAGGGTCTTTCCACCAGCAAGCGCAACAACGACGGAAACAAGCGGACGCTTCAATTGACCTCCAGGAGAATCTTCGAATACGTCCCTAGAGAGACAAAATACGAGGAACGCAACAATGTATAAAGGATGGTCGACAGCTAGTCCGTCAACACTTGCACTACCGTTCCACTAGTAGTCAACCCAAGCCGAATAATTTGTGCTATTGCAACGACGAGACTTCTACAGCTCCTCTATTTTCCGAATGAGGATGTCGCTATATTTTTTCTCTTGCTCAGACCATTCGACGGGAATGCTACCAACAATTGGAAGTTGCAACAAGACCGCCACGTCCTCTAAAGTAATTGTTAACTCACCCCAAGCGCATGCTTCTGAATAGGTTGGACCGCACCAACGGGAAATAAATGCAAGCAAGCCCTTCGTGTCTTGGTTAATTCTCAAAGTCTCAGACACTCGTGCAACATGGAATATCTTAGCGTTTTCTAAAACCAACTTCACCTAAGGATTCTTCATCATAACTTTAGCCCATCCGTTCCATTCATACAAAGGAGTTTGGGACGCCATAAAATCAACAAATGAAGTCTTTTATTCTCCCCTCTGCAAATAACACCTGATAAGAGCATATGGGTAAATACTCTGAGGTTGAGGGGCACTATTGGTGTCCGGGATAAAACTGCCAACTTAATCAGGATCAGCAGCCTCTTCGACAACACCCTCAAAGAATTTTCCTTACATGCTAGGTACATCATCTAGAGAAACAACATCACAACTTTTGCCTCTGTCACGACTAGAAGCAGTAACAGCATTATCTTCATGATCCCTAGACATCTACAATGTGTTCGAATAATATTCACGTCAACAAAGGGGTAATCATACGAAAGGTTTGGTTCTATTATATATATATATATATATATATATATATATATACAATATCTGATATGCAAAAACATACTTATATATATATCAATTAAAGTCAATATCAAGAAAGATCGTTGTAAACCCTAGCATACCTGGTAGAGCTTAACGAAGTTGTAATGAAGTTAATGAAAGGATTCTGCAATCAGAGACAAAAATTATGGAATTAGGGTTTACCTGCAAACAAGATGTTGTCAATATGTGATATAAGATAAGATCATTATCAAATCAATACACCAAGAGCATGCTTACCTGATGCGGTCGAGCAAGCAACGACGATGGAATCTCCATAAACATAGAATAATAATGATAACAGGGAGAAGCTACCTCGGTAAAAAAAAAGTGAATCGATGCTCTTGTAAAAAAACAAAAAAACTAAACCTAGGCTTACCTGATTTCGACCACCAATCAATTGGTGTTGGAGATAATGTTGTCGGTGATTCGATGGCGATTACGAAGCTAGGTGGCGTAGACGCCGTTGGCAGAAGTGATCGAAGAGCTCTTACTGCTGATGAAGAAAGAGACCGGATGAGGAAGGAGTAATGACTCCATTTACTGATCGAGCGAAATATAGATAGGGAGTTTCTTCCCTTTGGGACAATATCGATTGGGCTAAAGCCAACCAAGCCTCATTCCAGGCGTCGTCCCTTGGTGTCTGCAACTGTTGTCCGTCCATGCCAACAGTCATGCCTGTGCTAGCCAAACTTGCTTGTATCTGTTACGTAGAGTTACCAACGTTTCCTATTGGATCATATAGCAAAAAAAATTTCGCTAAGCTTATACCAGAAAAACAAATCTACAACGACACTATGGAGGCGAAGCTAAGTACTTATCTCCTTGTTCTCAAAATTTGAATTTCCAAAATTTTATTATCTTACTGTCACCATCTAGTGCTTACTATGAAATATTATTGTTCCGTACTAAGCAGGGGACTTAACATTGATGGTGGATTTTTGACTGAGAGAAATTTGTAATATCACCTCTGCTAAGCTATAGAGACGAAACATAAATATATATGTATAAACGTTGTAACCCAGAATCAGAATTATGGATATATACTTCTGTCTTATATTTCGCAAGAGAATTGAGAATGCGTATTCATCTTGTGGCTACATTAATCTTATAGCTATTTTATATATGTATGCACCCACAAAATTTCAAGGCTTTACTCGGCTAAACCCTTGTCATTTCATGTACGTCCATGCAAACCATCTGCATTAATCAGAACACGCTGATTATGCAAAATTATGAACATTCAGAGTGAACTTCTATGCCATCCTTGAATGAAGATACTAATTAGTTGCATACCATCTAAATATAGATTCGTAACAAACATTTTCTCAAGTCGTAAACTTCCATGGTTGAATTCCTTGAATATGTTCTGTATGCACTAAATAAAGGACAAACATAATGCTAACACTATATATCATACGATTGAGAAGCCCTAAGCAGGCCATGGATATGGCCACGACACTGGTAAGTGCCAGCGCTAGCAGCGCATAAGCCATGGTCATGGCACTAGTAAGTTCCAGCGCTAGCTGGCCATGGTCACGCTGCCAACACCGCTATCACCTTGCCAGCGCCATCACTTCACTAACTTTATCACCTTGTTAGCATGCCCGAGCATCAGTGCTTGCATCACCCAAACAATGGCCGTGGCACCAACGTGTGCTAGCATCATTATTGTCCAAATTACGGCCATGGCACCAAATGTGCCAGCGCTAAGATTGGCTAGGCCATAGCTACAACACTAGCATTTTCTAGCAATACCTCGATCATGCCTATATCACTCACATGTGCCATTGTTGATAATACTGCTTGCATGCATGTTGCAACCATGCCAAGATATGCCACGACCATACTACGTTGGCATAAACCTATTGGTAGTGCTATCTTACAACAGACTCCTTACTACTCACACGTGCTTTGAATCTGAGTTATCTTTTCAAGCCTGGGTCTTAAACATCACTACTCCAAGATCTGATCAGCCTATTGAGAATTGAACACTCAGTCAAAACATATTATGGCTATAACTTAGTCAAGATAAAAGGTAGTCCATGACTCCACTAATTCCTACGAGAAATCAAAACATGTTACATGGGGGATTCTTCATGGGGTATTGTTCTAGTGGTTTATAACATATGTGGCATGGCA